>JAJOZX010004334.1:0-220000 GCA_023014485.1 Bathynomus jamesi | reverse complement strand
ACTGTTGTGGAAATAAACTCTGTCTATTAGAGTGGGTTTTTATTATCATAAGTTCAGAATTAAGATTATCGCGAAATCTTGAAAGCTATTTATGATATTTGCAGCTTTAATTCAATGGTAAAAGGCCAGTGTGCATAAAGCTTCATGGATTAATGAAAGAATCAAGAACTGAAGAAAGTCTTGCGGATGGCACTCGGATGAATGCCAGTACCAGGAAGTAGAGCGCAATATTTTGGAGAATAATTGAACCACTATTTTTACCAACCATCAAAACTTGAAACTAGTGCCACATCGTTTCATATATATATAATTATATATATATATATGACGCGTTCGGTGGAGAAGGGGCGAACGCAACATTTTCGAATTATGCCACAAAATGCAGTTAAAGTTTGTAAACTTTAAACCTTTGTATTTTTCCAGTTTATTGAAATGTTGTATGAATTTGAACACATATTTGAGTAAAATATTGTTGTGTAATATGTCGATATAATAAAACGCCAAGAAATTTTACAATATTATTTATTGATAGCTTCTGATGTTAACTGGTGTAATCCATTATTTGGTCCTCTTCGTCGAATGTTGTATTACCTGCTTCAACTGTTTCGGTTTCTTCCAGTTCCTTTAAGGGTTCACTGCAGTTGCAGGCATTAGGTCTGATAATTCTTTGAGATCTTTTATTTTTTCCTTAGTTATTGGCAGCAATTGGGAATACTTTGGTTGCAGTGTCTGCTGGGCTAGATTGAATAAACTGACACTGTAGGATTTTTACCCTTTCTGCAGTCTGACGGGATGGCTATTATCTGGGGTTGTGCGGTATGCAGTAGATATTACGTAGCCTTCTTTGTGTTGAAAGTCAAATATTAACTTTCTTGCATCTGTAAATTTAGTAGTTGTTGATTTCCTAATGACAATGCACGTTTTTAGGACGTCAAAATCGAGAAAATCAGCCTGTTTCATTTCTACAACTAGGAAGTGCTGTGAAACGGCTGTAGTTATGGCCGTAACATAATCTTTTTTGGTGTAAATAATATTGAATTATTTTTTATATTTTGTTCAATTTGGCCAAATTGAGCATCACAGGGCATTGTCGAGTGACCAGAAAGTAGATAGATGTGTTCAATGTGAAGCAATGATGCGGAGTGAATTTCTCTGAGATACATTAAAACCTAAATTTTACCGTGAAAGAGTGCAGACTAACATCTAATTTTTTGCATAGGTAAAGCAAAGGTTTTAAAGGATAATTATACGACAAAAAACTCATTTTTCGAATTTTGTGGCGTTCGCCCCTTCTCCACCGAACGCGTCATATATATATATATATATATATATATATATATATATAATATATATATATATATATATATATATATATACATATATATATATATACATATATATATATATATATATATATTGCGAAACTATTTATTCCCAAGTGGATGAATAGGTTCGTTTCGAGTGGAGCTGCTTTGCCCTTGCAAAAAACGTCCTTTTGCGACAAAAATGAACAAAAGTGGAAGTGACAACCCGAATTTTCACTTCAAGAGTCTATTGACTATTCAATAGTTAAATAGTGGATTCTTTGAAAACGTTATTTCGTTTGACCTTTCCGAATTTATAGGTAAGCCTCGTCGATGAAAAGGCGATTTGATTATCCAAGTATAACAATCTCAGTAAACTTATTAAACTTTAAGTTTTAAACAAGCTCATTAATAATGCTGGATAAATAAATAATCCATGAATATATTCTAAAAATGATTACGTCAATACGATTCTGTTCTCAAAGTTTCAAAGTTACTCTGAAATTATACTTTTTCACTATTATCTCACAGTAAGTCCAAAGTTCATTAAGGCAGCCTTCATTTACCACAAGTTCAATGTAACATTTCGTTATGTTAACTTTATGTTAAAATTTTTTATTCACAAGTAGTGACATCTCGTAATGGTGAAGATGTCCCAATATTCTGAATCAAATTTGTTTCCCTTTCCTTTGGGGAGGAACTTTCTTTCGTGGGGTGATGGTAAAAAATATCCACTTCCCCTCGAGTAATTTTTTTTTTTCGAGAGGGGTCCGTGATAAAAATATCTCTTGCTGTGGGGAAACAGCTCCCTTTCGCGAAGAATTTAATGTAGTAGAAACGTTTGCTGAAGAAGTATTCTCCCGTTCTAATTTGGAAGAAAGCAAGGTGGAGTGCGGGACGGTAACTTCATCGGTGCGGAAGGTGTTAATAATAATTAGTCTTTCTTTAGAAGGGTTGTTTCTCGCTTCCTCTAGAATTTATTCGTCAAGGGATGAGAGGACGGAAGATCACCGAGTTTCATGCAGTTGTTTTTGAAGGCTCAGTAGTTTCTTCCAGCTTCGAGCTTATCAATACTTCGGTTTAAAAGTAAACATTACAACTTTGCAGGGTTCATCAGATGCATGTAAAAATACGCAAGATTTTTCAACATCAATTTGGGGGTTCATATCAAAATAAGAAAAAAAGAAATTTTACAGTTTCCAAAACTGCTCCTCACACTAGAAATTGAGTTACTCTGACAAGAAGTGTCAAGAGTGAATACGAAGTTACTTGTCTCAATTTATGGATTCTACAGTCGCTATATATATATATATATCAGTGGCGGCTCGTGGTAATTTTACTTACGCATGCAGTCACATGCATTACAGTGTAGTACATATTAGATAAGCTGTATTTTGTCTTTTATGGTATTCTTATGAGTTATGTAGTAACCGAGGATAGAACCAATATTATATTAATAATATTAATAATAATTTTAACTTTATTTTTTTAACTTAAATAATAATTTTAAATTCATTGAGTATATTATTTACGCATGCAGTGTATGCCTTGCATTCATTAAGAAGCCGCCCCTGATATATATATATATATATATATATATATATATATATATATATTCTAAAACTTCCCTTATAAATACACAAGTCTGGCAATAATCGCACAACTATTGGTGGGTTTTAAAAGGAAAGAGAAAATTGCTTTTGGATTCAAACTTTTCTCTCCATTATCTTGTTTATTGGAATTATCATGCCCATTATCTTGCTCTAAACTGCTCGTCTTTAGGTTTTGTGGAAGTCCAGAGAAAAATAATTTTTCAAGAATAGAAAATTGAGGAACTCGTTATATTTTTGTGAAGTTTTTATAAATTTCGTATATTTAAATTGAAATTTCTCAACTTTTAACTTAATTTTCTATAACAGTTTCATTTGTTAAATGTTTCAATGATCCTTAAACGTGATGGAACATTATAAAAGGCAAACAATTTGATCGTCGATCATGCAAGCAATTGATACATCGACAACGTTTTTATACAATGCCAAATTTATTGAAGTGAATATCTGCATGTGTCCTCGTTAACAGAAACAATGAAACGAAATGATCAACATTATTCTATTTAATATAAAATTACCTTTATTTCAGCATTCTCAAAGAAAACGTATTAGAAATTTGACAGAATGCATAAGATTTCTTTTTGCAACTATACTACTACGATTTGTTACTCTGTTTCGCATGAAGAGCATATGTTAGTAAAAAATTTAAAGGAATAGACATTTATAACATCAATTCATTTTCCTGTAATAATTCTTTCCAAAAAGTTCCGAGTGAGTTATATGTACATCTGTCCAATAGCTCATTGGGTTTTTAATTAAAGGATACTGATCGTGGTCGCACATTTAACTTACCCAATATATAACTCAAATAACACTAAAAATATTCTGTAAAATTGCTAGATAGATTAAAGGGAATTTTCATTCCCGAACGAGCCATAAATTATTAGTCTGCATCCTGAAAAGGACTTTTGAACAAGGCAGTCAAAACGAGGCAAAAATCAACCACTGGGAATAAAAGGAGACTTTACATCTCCATTGAGATTTTAGCACGCGAGGAAAAAAAATCCGAGATTTCGACAGGGGTAAAGAATTCCATTTTTCAAGCTTTCATTTTTGCATTTCAATTTTTCTTTTCTTTTTTAACAAAAATTTCCATTTCATATATTTAATGCGTAAACTTATATGATGCAAAGTGGTTTTTTTTTATATATATAGTTTGTTTTAAACTAAAGTTAGGATATAATTAAATGTCAAAAACTATTGTTTTCGCTCTAAAGTTAAGTTATATGCACTTGCCAAAGAATTTATTTGCAATACAGTAACTAATATTGAGAGAGAGAGAGAGAGAGAGAGAGAGAGAGAGAGAGAGAGAGATAAAATGTTATCATTTGGAAACTCCAACTGTGTGTGTGTGTGTGTGTGTGTGTGTGTGTGTGTGTGTGTGTGTGTGTGTGTGTGTGATTTTAGGTATTCATGAATTGAAACTCTTATTTTTTATATTTTTAATTCTTTCAGATTTTTGAGAAGCAAATTTTCAAAAAGCTTCGAGGAATTAAAAAAAGAATCAGTTTATCTACACTACTCAAGATGGCTTTTGTTGTCTCAAAAAAGTAATCAAGACTTAATGAAAAGCTAACTTTGATAATAACAACAAAAATAATAATAGTAGTAGTAGTAGTAGTAGTAAGGGTCCAAACAAAACCTACATAAGGTTCATAACTAAATTCTGTTTTATGTATTTATATTTCCAAAATTGCTAAATCTTTTCATAATAATAATAATAATAATAATAATAATAATAATAATAATAAACAAAAAAAAAATCCAGGATTTTCGTAGGAAAATTTACCCTTTTTAAAAGATTATTAAAATATTTATTTATAGATAGATCGATATACGTTTTAATTAATTATGTTTCAAAGTCAGCCAAATATAATTAATGGATACTCAGAAAGGATAATATAATTTCTGGAGTTATTTTGATCAACAACTTCAAAATGATCAGTAAACTTTAAACTTCAGCAAACAAGAAACATGACATCTTCATATTTTTTTTATTATTATTTAACAGTAAATACGTAAATGGAACTTTTACATACACTAAGTAAAGCAAAATCTATTAAAAAACAACAAAAAAAAACTTACGTATACCTTAACATTAACAGCATCGTTCAATAACTAAAATTTATGCAGACAACAAACCAGAACTAATAACTCCGAGATGAACATCTGTGAAGTTTGTTTATATATTCATTCTTGCAATGTCTGACATCCATAAAAAAGTTACGAAACAAAATAATACTGCAGGTTATTTCATCAGACTACGACGAAGTTCTCTGCGCAGCTTATTCAAGAAGAGTCTGATTATGCGATGTAAAAGTTAATATAACAAAGAGAACGATGGTCTGCTACGAGTCAAACAGTTGTGGACAAAAAAAAAAAAAGAGAATAGAATATTTTGGAGAGAGAGAGAGAGAGAGAGAGAGAACTGAATAAAGTACACGAGTATAATACAGATTAACAACAAAACCGTACAAATACGCGTATATGGAGCCAGCGAAGTGAAGACACTGAAGTCAGGGGTTCGACTACCGATGATGCTGGTAAGAACGATACAGGGGCTAGAGCAATGGACCGCATTAGTTTGGCCTGACCGCTGTGTCAATTTCTTGCACTGGTTATCATATATATGAAGTTTCGGAAAAAAGTTCGCCTAGGAACAACTTAAACAAACCAAACCAAACAAACCAAACCAAAACAAAACAAACAAAACAAAACATTACATTACTTATTAATAGGTTATTTTTTATTTGGACATTTTATTCTTCTTTTGGTAACAGTAATAACATTCCAAAGACAAAATCCAGTCATTGATGAGTAATTTTTTATGCTTTTTAGAAATTTTTATATTTCTAGGCGAATTTTTTCCCCAAACTGTACATAATCTCACCGTAAGAACAGAACTAGGCGTTAAATATATATAACTGAAAATATACTACTCGTATAAAGCTAGAGAAGAGAAGAAATGTCATAAAATAGGTATCTAAAATATGTATCTAGAAATATGTATCTAGAAATATGTATCTAGAAATATGTATCTAGAAATATGTATCTTAAATCTAAACCAACTCGCTTCGATGCGTTCTTCACAGCCGTTATGAATTTACTGAACATCGCGTCAATGGCAGTTTATAGAGACACGATACAGGTTCCAAGAAGAGAGACCCAAAGAGAAAGACAATTTGAAATCCAAACTAAAAATACCTTTTCATCATTTTCGATAAAGCGAAAAGGGAGAAAAAGAAAATATCGAAATGTGGAAACAATGACGACAGACAGAAGTGAAGACGCTCTGGAGCAATCATTCTACTGTAAAAAGACAAATCTGCGTTCTATCTAACGTATTAAACCTAAATTCATCCAGATTTATGACTAACTGAAATATCACTTTTCAAGATAAAGAAAAAAGAAGACTTTTTTTCCACAACAAATTACATTAGAAAATTAATAATTTCTTTAAAAGAGAAAAAAAATCTGTAAAAACTTTGATAGGTTTTTTATACAAATTTAAAATTCTTTTGCCCAAAGATACTCTCAAAGTTTAAGTTTTTTATTCTTTTTTCCTTGTTCTTGCCATCCTATATGGAATCGAGCAAGCGTCCGTGGCTGAGTGGGTAACTATTTCCCTTTAAGCGAAGTGAAGACACTAAGATCGGGAGTTCGATTCCCGATGGTGCGAGTAATAATTATCTAGGAGTTAGCTCCATGGGCCGTATTAGTTTGAACGTTGTGCCAATTCTGACGCTCCTGACTCATTATTGTTACGTGAAACTGAAATCAGTACAAACATACTCGCAAATGTTATTTCAGTGAAGTACGTTAGTGTACTCCAGTTTGCTTTGTACAACGCTTTTGAATGTGTACTGTATCTTACAGCGCAGTCCCGTTATCAACACAATAATTTGGTCGAAATTGAAATTTCTTTATTCACCTATCTAGCAGCATGTACCACACATGTTCTTTTGGATTCATATCTGGCCCAGAACTGACGTGGCCATGGAAAACGTTCAATTCCTTGGCCGTCATGCCACCACACCTCTTTGTAGCACAAGCGGTATGAAATAGAGCTCATATATATATATACACAGTATATAAAATATGGAACAAAGTATTTTATATTTTTGCTTCACTCGCATGCAATACAAAACTAATGTGATGGATCAATTCTTTGACTTACGATTAATTTTTAGTTTAGATGTCGATTACAAATAATGAAGCTGATGGCATTATACAAAAATATTAATACCGTAAAATATTCATGGAAAATCCGCTTTGTTTTCCTCAAATCCTTAAAATTATCGAGGAAAAATTTGCCCTCGGAATAGGACTAAAATTTAAAGTTACGGTCCAGCTGTTTTGGCTGTCTAATGAAATGATATAAGATGAAGGGCAGATCTACGGCCTGAAACTTGAATATTTAATTATATATTATATAGACACACACACACACACACACACACATTTACATACGTATATAAGTTTACACGTGGTGTACACACGCCAATGATACATTTGCACGAATACGTAACGCGCTTGGAAAGAATAATATCCTATTATTTGTAGCTGTATTTGCGTTCGTCCGATTTCGTAATAAGGCCTAACTCAACTAATCTTCAAATATTTCATGTCTGAGGCAAATCTGCCCGTAAATAATACTTATCTTAACATATTAATGGCAAAATAGAAGCCAGACGCAATTTCCCGTCTCAAATGCCTGTCCTGATAAGATTGTTGACCGCATAAATTATATTAATTTGTATTTTCTCCGTCGGGATTTGTTCGTGGAACTTCGTTAAATAAATTACCTGCATTTTCGTAGACACGCGGCTAATTAATGTAAATGCTCAGTGCTACTGAGGCATCTCATTAGTGGAGAAGTGTGTAATTAGAAATAAAGGAAAAGTACGTATCCACAGAGAAAAGTAATTGGGTATAACAGCCAAATAACATTGTTACCCATTTCTCAATTACCAATCCAAAAGGTAATTAACTATTTCATAATTACCAATCCAAATGGTTAATCCAACTATGCTACGTATGCCCTAAACATGCCCTTTTTTCTAGTAATAAGTTAGAGAGTTATTGTAATTACCGAATGGTTAATTGGGGTGGTTTGTAAACATTTAACCATGTATTTCGTTGCTGCAACTAAAATATTTTTCTCATTATACGTTGAATAGTTGAATAGAAACAAAAAAAAAAACACGTATTATTAAAACCACTAACATACATGGTTAACCAGTTGACAATCGGTTAATTCAACCATGTGAAGAATGCACTTAAATCCGATGTTTCCCAACCGGGATGCCGACAAATTTCAACAAAAACAAAAATAATGAATTCAAAATTCACAATACGAGATGCAAAATCCTGAGCTGTGTCGCGAAAAAAGATTGGGGTGCCTTCAACCAGAAAAGTTTGCGAACCACTACCTGAAATGGTTGAATTGAAATGGCTGTCAAAAATTTTGTTCGTTGTAAACAAGTTTTTCTGCGGCCCACTAAAAATATAAACATTATCGGAAACCAAAATGGTTTCCATTATATAACTGACAATAACACGATAACAATAAAACCATCATACTGAAGAAATCCACATTCGTGAAAAATAAATAAACTATATTTTTTTAAAAATAGTTTACCTTTAAAATCAAAACGTTTTTTACAATTCGTTTTCTGTTTGCATTACGAAGTTTTTTTTTCCCCTTATTCAAAGATTAAATAGAATTTCAAATATAAAAGTTACGTTTTGTTATTTAAGGTTTATTTTTCCTCCTTTTGTTTCTACAGGCAGTTTTTTTTTTTAGGGGGATTCTTGGGTCCCCGCTTTTCACATAATACAGACCCCTTTCGCGTTTTCAAACTACTCAAAAACCTCTCCTGATTTTTAACTCTCTTTGAAAATGATCTGGCCCTCTTCAACTCGAAAAGAATGTTTAGGCGCATGCGCCAATTATGACGTCACAGATGAGAAGCTCTGTTCCCGCTGGGAAATCTTTTGAACAATCTCAAAACTGTTTATTTCTTTATCATTGACAACAATTGTCAAAAATTAACGCTACATTCCAAGAGGGAACCAAATAATATATATATATATATATGCGCCTCGGTGTTGCAGTGGTTAGTGTCCCTGACTACGAATCCATCGGCACCAGGTTCAAGACCCGGTGACTGCAGCCGGCGCGCAGCAAAACCCAGCTGTTCATCCTGCCACACAATAAAGAAAGTGGTTGGTAGATAAATTGGTACCCTGGGTGGCCTAATGGTTAAGACGCTGGGTTGCTGGTGGGGCGTGGTTCGGATTCCACGTTAACTCTTAATTAATAACCCTTAATTGCGCGCGCCCCGGTACACGGTACTGGATTTCAATTAAAGTCGCCATAATTCTTTGAAAATGAGTCGAAATGCTTCCAATGAGTCATTAGTCAGTACCCTATCAGTACGACATCAGCTGTTGATGAGGGTGATCGTTGTTCGTTTGACCTCTTCTATAACAGTTTTGGGAATCATTTTTGAAGACCACCACGTTCTTTCGGCATACCGTGCCGGACGCGCGCAGTTGTGTAAGTGAAACAAATGCATACTTTTGTGATATAAAAGTGAAATAAAGGGGTAAAAGCACTATTTATATTCAGTACTTGCATTAAATTGTTTAAATTGTGTATAATGCACTAACTAGGCCTATTTATGGCTGATGATCTATCATACTAAAATTAGCAAAAGTATTATCTTTATTTACTTATATATATATATATTATACAGTGGTGTAGTGCTAAATAAAGAAGTGAGGGAACGCATTTTGAAAGTGTTACTCAGATGCAGGGGGGACAATGGCGAGCGCGGCGAGCCCATACAGCTGGGGGTCCGGGGGCACTGTAAGCCCCCCGGGAAATCTTTTGAAATCTGACCAATTTCAGGGATATTTTGAGGTCATATGCACTGGATATTAGGATATATTCCAAGGTTGAAGATGCAGTATTTCCAGTGTCATTAGATATACGACATCCAGTACGATCAATAAAAATAGCTAACAACATGGAATGATTAACTAAAAAAAAGTTAACAACTGGTACGCCGTGGTGACTGTTTCACCAGATCTTTATAGGCTAGCATTGCCTCAGTCGAAGCTAAAAGAAATGAAGCAGTTAATGATTCTTTCTCATATTTCTTCTAGGGGTGGGAATTAAAATTTCATGACGTTAGAGATTTGTAAGTTCGGATTTATTTGAAATAGTGAGGGAACGCCGTTCCCACGCGTTCCCACAGCACTACACCACTGTGTATATATATATATATATATATTATATATATATATACAGGGCGTCCCAAAAAAATGTATACACACTTTAAATACTTATAAAGGCAGTGTTTATTAAAATACATTTCATTTTCAAAATGTAATAGAATCTACAGACATTATTTAATTGTTTTGTCAACGCCTGTTTTCAAACTGACGTCCGTTCTGGTCCAGGCACTGCTGATAACGCGAAGCAATGGAATCGCAAACATCACGAAACATTTCGTTTGGTATTTGTGTGCATTCTCGCTCAATGGCTGCTCTCAATTCAGCGACTGTTGCAGGTTTTATAGCGTAGACTGTGTCTTTTAAGTATCCCCATAAAAAAAAGTCTAGTGGTGTGAGGTCTGGTGAACGCGGAGGGTATTCTACGAAACCCCTTCGTCCAATCCACATCCACATCGTGCCAAGTACCACTCGCAATACTCCACTCTTCGGTCCTGATCATCATCTTCATTAATAGCATGGACTAATCTTGGAATGTAACTTTTCCATTGACAGCGCTTCAAAATGCGTTGGACAGACGATTCTGAAATTCCTACCTCACGACTCGCTTGCCGCACAGATTTTCTTGGACTTTGGTGATACGTTTCCAGTACTCTTTCTTGCTTTGTAGGGCTTGTCGATGTCCGTGGTCTTCCGGAACGCTTCTTGTGGACATTCTGAACAGTTCCATCGGCTTCAAACTTATCTCTAATTCGAGTGATGGTAAGTCGCGTTGGTGGATCTGTTTGAAACTCCCTCCTAAACTGTCTTTGCACTTCAACTGCGTTTTCACACTTCCAGTAGCATTTTAGAATGAATTTCCTTTGTTCAAAGCTTAGTCTGACTGCCATTATTAATTCTAATGGGTTTAACTTGGAAAGAAAGAAACATCAATTGAGCTATCAGCTGTTAAAGTGTGTATACATTTTTTTGGGACGCCCTGTATATATATATATATATATATATATACAGGGTGGGCGGAAAGCAGCTCCCTATTTTGGATTAGTAAAAAAATACGTATATTATCCATTTATTTCAGAAGAAATAATATGAAAAGGTAGGCATACATGGTAGGTTTTCTCTAAAATTCAATGTGGGCTCCAACTCTTTCCACCAGCTTCTGGAGCCGCCCAGGAATGGCGTCCACTGACTTTAGCAGGAACTCCGGCGGGATGGAGGACATGACTTCCCGAATTCGGTCCTCCAGTTCTTCCAATGTCCTCGGTTTGGTGCGGTAGACTTCTTCCTTTACCCACCCCCAAAGAAAGAAGTCGCACGGTTACCGCTGAAAAACGGCAGAATCGGTTCAGTGTAACGGTGTGGTGTGGTATGACCTCAGATCAGGTTGTGGGGCCGTTCCTTCTGCGCAACACCATGAATGCTGAGCGGTACCTTGCTATGTTGCGAAACGAGGTCTGGCCGGTTGTCAGCACATGGGAGAACATCGACGATCTGATATTTATGCAAGATGGCGCCCCTCCGCACTTCGCTCTTGTTGTCCGTGAGTGGCTGGATGCCCACTTCCCTGGGCGTTGGATGGGTCGTCGTGGTCCACATCAATGGCCAGCCAGGAGCCCCGACTTGACACCGTGCGACTTCTTTCTTTGGGGGTGGGTAAAGGAAGAAGTCTACCGCACCAAACCGAGGACATTGGAAGAACTGGAGGACCGAATTCGGGAAGTCATGTCCTCCATCCCGCCGGAGTTCCTGCTAAAGTCAGTGGACGCCATTCCTGGGCGGCTCCAGAAGCTGGTGGAAAGAGTTGGAGCCCACATTGAATTTTAGAGAAAACCTACCATGTATGCCTACCTTTTCATATTATTTCTTCTGAAATAAATGGATAATATACGTATTTTTTTACCAATCCAAAATAGGGAGCTACTTTCCGCCCACCCTGTATATGCTTCATTTATTTCTTTAATTTTATTCATTTCAATTTTTATTTATTTCTTCATTATCTTTCTCATCTTATTGAAATATGAATGATGAAGTAATAGCAGCCGTCCTAGATGAATTATCTGAACTTGATGAATGTGGATCTGAGGATGAGGATGAGTCCGAAATGGAACAGATTGACATTATATAATGTATATATATATATTATGTATATATTATATATACATCATCATTACTTTCTTTTAATTTTTTTTATTATATAAATTTGATGATCACTTATTTCTGATGATTTCATTCTTATAATGTAGGAATATATATTTACATTAATTCTTTTGTACGAAAATAATCGTATGTTTGCTTCATTTCCTTTTATTCACCTTCGTCAGAATGAACAATTCGGGCGGAAGCTAAACAAAGGTTTTATTATATATATATATATATATGTAAAGAACGACGCTTGTGTAGAAGAACGTTCCACACAAGATGAGGAGGGAGAACGAACAAATGAAAAATGAGGTAACCACCTGGGAATCGAACCCGGGATCTTCCGATTGCCGGTCAGATATGCTATCCACTACACCATGGGCCTCGATTAATCAGAATTCATAATTCTCCTACATCTTGTGTGGGAACGTTCTTCTACACAAGCGTCGTTCTTTACAATAATTATACTGTGTGTTGTTTGCAGTTAATATATATATATATATATATATATATATATATTATATATAAAAGCCTTCTTCAGAACATCTTAAATAATTTGCAATTCCTAAAACGTAATTCTCAAGCGCATCTGAAAATACTTTTGCTTTCCTTAGCATGATCAAATATGCATATCTTTCCTTCCCTTTCTCCCTCTCTCTCAATTACATACTTGCAAATACTACCGATTTGAAGGCTATGCAAATTTGCAACATGCAAATAATATCAAACCTTTTATGCTCAGAATGCACTATGAGTGCATCATTTAAGGTTATATTTTCAAAAATTTCCCGGAGGACGGGGCATGCTCCCGGACCCCCCTGACGCTGATTAAAAATCCTACCGTTTTTATTTTTCAAAATGTTGGCAAGTATGCAATTGCTGTCAGAGAGTTTAACTGCTTAAATATTAATTTCAATTCCTTAAACAACTATACTTTTGATTGATTTTTTAGAAGATAATTTTCTTTTTCAAAAAGTATTGGAACCGACCGTCGCGGTGATGATATTTTAGATTGGTTTTAACTATTAATGATAGTTTAGTTCAGATCGTAGACGTAGGAGGAAGCTTATTTAATACACAATCATAGCATCATACGTTTTTCAGTTAATGTTAAAACTTCTAGAGAATTAAATAATTTCAAGTTGCTTGATTTTAGGAGAGCAAATTTCGGATAATATTCGTTTTAACACCACACCAAACCATTAAAAAATATTAATATATTCTGAATCCTCATTAAAAATTACTAAGGAAAATTACCTTCTTTTCTTGTGCAAATAAAATAAAGTACAAAATTAATGAAAATAACGTCATCCTTATGCCATCTAGGACCAGCCACTGACGCCATCGTTATGACGTCATCAAGCCCTTTATAAACGGATGACCGCGAAACAAAGGCCTTTTATATTAACTGCGTTTCCTCCCATAAGGATGTGTGATTCGTGTAGCTTAGATTTTGAAAAAGTCATCAGACACGTTGGCTTAAGAATTCAGTGGTGGCGAACCTTTTTTGCTGGCGGGTCATTTTTGTTACTTTTGATTTAAAAAAAAAAGAAATTGGGTCACAATAATTTATTTACTTACTATTTTCAGTGAGAAACTTCATGTTGGAGTTTAGCTGCTAATGTTTTGATCCGAGGTTTATATTTAGTTGTCTTTAGTCTCACACATGCAGCACTCATATCTGTGCCACGGCGATTCCTAGTGGTGGATTTGACGAAATTCATGGAGGAAAAAACAACTGTTCACATGAAAAAGATGAACCAAATATTGTTAGCAGAGCTAATGCTAGCTTTTTCATTGGTGCAAAAGAATTTGGTAGAGAGTTCCATTCTGCGAGAATAAGATTCTCTACTCTTTCTATTGATTGTTGTTCTCTGGTTACACCCAAAATTGACGACTCCAATTCCTTTTCTTGTAACTTCAGATTAAGATCAATAAATTTAGTCTTCCATACTGCATTTTCTTGGAAATCAACTAATTCCATTTCTAAATTACAATTGTCAAGCCAATGAAAAGCTGATAACTGAAGATCTTCAAATTGAATAGTATGGGGGAATTGGATGAATTGTAAGTTGTCATACATACATACACGTTTTTAAACGTATACTATACGTTTAAAAACGTCTCAATGTGTATCAGCTGTTTATTTCGGTAGGAGAATAAAATAATTTTAAAACTGTAAGGCAGAAAATACTAAAAATTAGTCATATTTTACTTAAATAAGAGCTCGTGGGTCAGTATTTGACCAGCGGGTCAATGGTTCGTCATCACTGGCGAATAGTGAAGCTTTGAACTTTTTTCTGATTCCTACATCCTTAAAGTGTCCAAAGTGCAATAATGACTGTATTTTCAGGGAAGATCAGAATATTACCAATAAGGTAAGATTAGGTTAGGTTAGATTGGGTTAAGTTAGTTTTTTTAATACACTGAAGTACTATTTAGGGTAATTTTGATTTGATATGCACGAATTTGACTTCTGTTTTTTTTTGTGCAAAAGTATAGTTTTTTAGATAATTTCATTTGCTTGTATCTCAATAACTACATTTGCACAGAAAAAAGAAGTCAAATTCGTGCATAACACATCAAAATTATCCTAAAAAATACTTTCTTGTCCTAAAATCTAGAGTGGTGTTAAAACGAATATTCATTGGCGATATTTGTTTTAACACCACTCTTAGAGCTTCATTAAGTTTAATAAATTGGGATAGTGGTAGATAGTGGTTTTAGCATGTAGGATGATTTAAAGAATCCATTCGTAAATTTTGACAGCGCTATATACCAAGGAGAGTTAGGAGAGGTGAATTCAATGCGCAGCCTAAATTGTGAAATAGAAATATAAGAAAAGCAATTGCAGACAGAAATGTAGCCAACAAGAGGTATTAAAACAAAACTTTAATACTTTTATATATTTACGTAAAAAGGTTAAACGCTTAATTAGAAGTGCTAAACTCTAATTCAAAATTCAAGTAGCTCGCGAATGTAAAGAAAACCCTAAGAAGTTTTACGATTACGTTGATAATAGAAATCCTTTGAGGGATAATATTGGGCCACTGGTAGACTCAGTTGGTAACTTAATAAATAACTATGGGAAAATAGCCATAATTTTAAATAACTTTTTACATCAGTTTTTACAGTTGAAGTTACATCTTTAATTCCAGAGGCTAGCAATATGTTCAATGACGTAAATGGGGTTTTATTGCTTACTGACATAAATGTTTACACTGAAGAAATGTCTTATTATATACACAAGTTAAAAATTAATAAAGCGCCAGGTCCTGATCTTTTTTACTCAAAGCATCTAAAAGAATTAAAGAATGAAATACTAGATCCTTCAATTCAAATTTTTAAGAAATCTTTATTGCTCGGGGTTGTTTCCTTTGGATTTTAAATTAGCCAATCTAACTCCTATTTTCAAGAAAGGAAACAAAAACTGCGGGAAATTATACGTCCATTAGTCTAACTTCTATTATAAGAAAGCTTTCAAAATCTGTTATTCGAGATCGTATAGTTCAGCGGTTCTCAAATTTGTTCTTCTTTTGTACTCCTTGAACTCTTTCACGGGATTTTCTGGATTTTCGAGAGAGAGAGACGATTTTTACTTTCTTTACGACCGTATGACTCGTGGCCGTTTGTTAATCGTATGGAAAATTAAAAAGGTTATATTTTCAGGACCCCTTCGCGTACCCCCTAAGATTCCCTCGCGTACCCCTGGGGGTACGCCGTAACCCAGTTTGAGAACCAGTGGTATAGTTAAACATCTTGAAAGCAATAATGTTATTAAACAAAGTCAGTATGGATTTCGGAGAAATAAATCTTGTTCAGCAAATTTATTAGAATTTTTTCACGACGTGATCGGTAGGGTATTTATCATTACAGTAGAGCGGTAGATATAATACAGGGTGTCCCATAAGTCCGGCATCATAGGAAAAATAAAAAAAGGCAAAACAAAAGCTTTTATTTACAGAACGTGCTCAATATGTCCACCATTGTTTTCAATACACAAATTCAGACGTGATACCCAGTCAGCAAGCACACGGCGAATGATGTCAGGAGTAATGGTGTTACATGCCCCAATAATGCGCTGCCGCAAATGTTCAACACTCTTAATTTTCTCTGCGTATACCAGCGCTTTCAAGTGGCCCCAGATATAAAAATCTAGTGGCGTGAGATCCGGGCTTCTAGCTGGCCATTCCACAGGTCTTCGACATCCTATCTAATGACCAGGGAATTGTTGGTACAGGTATTCCCTTACTTGAGTGCTGTAAAATATGAATTATGGTTTGTAGAAATAGAAAAATATGAATTTCTCCTATGATGCCGGACTTAAGGGACACCTGTATATTCAGATTTCTAAAAGGCGTTTGACACAGTTCTGCATTAACCATTGTTAGAAAAACAAAGCAAACGGAATAAGGGGTCAAGTTCTTAATTTGATTGATAATTATATAAATGGTTAATTGATAGAAAACAAAGGGTAGTAATAAACGGGGAAGAATCAGAATGGGCTAATGGAACTAGCGGTGTTCCTCAAGGGTACGTTTTGGGACCAGTATTTTTTATTATAAACATTAACGATCTTGATGTCAATTTAGTGAGTAAAATTTCAAAATTTGCCGACGACACTAAATTTGCGAGTAAAGCAATTAGTTCATTAGACCGAGAGAATTTAAAACGCAGTCTTAATAAATTAGGAGAGTAGTCTAATAAGAGACAAATGAAATTTCACAAAGATAAATGTAAAGTCATCCATATAGGTTCTCACAACAGTAAATTTAACTACACTAAGGAAAATATTGTTGAACGAAGCCTCTGAGGAAAAAAATTTCGGTGTCATTGTCATCAAAGATTTAAGGTTCTCAAAACAATGTTCAGTCGCGAGCAGTAAAGCTAATAGAGTATTGGGTTTTCCTTCTCAGGAAAGAAAAGAAATTTTTAGTTTTGTTTTGAAGTAACGATGTTCCCTTTTGCAATAAGTGTAGTAGGAGGCACTGGTCTGGTCTGATTTCAGAGCACTGGGGTTTCTCAGATGATGGGAAGCTTGATGAGGACTCTCGGGAGTCAAAACCTCGGAAAAGGCATTCATTTTCAGGGAATCTACTTTAGATAAAGTAGAATTTGTTTTAAATAGTGTGTAATAGAATTTCGTTAATATATATATATATACTTTGTCGGGGAAATTCTTAAATTTGGGGGTGCTGGCCAGCTGGAGATGCCTTTGGATCAGTGCTCCCTTATCTAAGTAATTTCAGTGCGAAACATGGCAATGAAAATAGTGAAAATTTTAAAAGCAACTCTCTCGGCACGATGGCTTCGGCACTCAACGGAGAAATGATGTAACGATGAAATGATGACTTTTTGTATATAATAAATAATAAGTAATAAATAAATAAATAAATAAATAAATAGATAAAGTCCTTAAAAAATGCATGGTGTAGATTAGATTAAGTAATTTAGTGTTCAAACTATTCTTTATTTTCCACTGTCCTCTAATGCCTAAATGGGTACACGAGATAAGTGTACGCACGGTGAGAATGAACTCTGAAACTATTTTTTTCATTGTACTTTTTCCTGTTTTTCTAAAAAACCTTTCACAATTTTTTCGGTCAGCAGTGGCTGGTGGAGGAGGGAGAGGACCTTGTCTGTTCTATACTTTACTTTTACCATTATTTCTGCGTAAAAGTTTTACACGTTTATAAAGTGTAAGCATGGTGTAAGTTTTCAGTTTGCTTTATTTTCCTATTTTCTCTACTTCTTTCTTGGTTGAACTTAGAGTGGATCTTAGAGTCTCTCTCTATCTCTCTCTCAAAAAATATACACACACACACATATATATCTCAGAATCACATTAAACGCGTGAACTTCTTTATTCTGAAATAACCTGCAGTAAAAATAATACATTTACTCGGAATACTTTTTTCAGTTTATTTCAACTATATTATTCAGGCAAATTGAAGAGAAGTTGAAAAAACTCAAAAGTACTCCGAGTGAATGTTTTATTTTTTCCTGGGTTATATATATATATATATATTAGGGTGTTTCATAAATTAAAAGTTTGGAAAAATTTTAATCCACATGGATCCCCTTGTTCCATTTGCTGAGGAGACTGATAAACCGAAGTATTAATTCAATAGTTTAAAGTTTACGGGTCCCCAGTTTGATGCTCTGGCAGATCATAAACGGAAAAAATTAAACAAAAATCTGTCAATGAATTTTTATTCAACAAACGAGTACCATTTCACTACACATTTTCACAAAGATACAAAAAACATAACCACTTCTTGCGAATCATTTGTCCATGAAATCCTTCTTGGTTTTATTCGGGTATTTCGCCCTATGCTGCATCACAGTTTTGAGCAAATACTGCTTCTGCTCTTCGTTCTTCGTCAGAGAACAGTTGAACTCTTTGGTGAGCGCGATGGCTCTTTCGGCCCGATCGTTGACGACAGAGATTTTGTTAACAGTTGCCGCTGCTTGCTTGAAGCCCTCTACTTCAGTCCACTCGGCAACTGGCTTTTTCAAGAATTATGTGTCCAAGTCGAATGCATGGAAGAAAGCCATCGTCTTTCCTGTCACGAACTCCGCCAGGTGTTTCGAGGCAAGATTCCTGACGTTCTTCCCTTGGGGTCGCTTGAGTTCCTTTTTCGATGCGGGCTTACCCAAACTAACGACCATCTGAGCCTTTTCTTCATCTGCCACATCTGCGTCGAAGAACGCCATGGCAATAAGAGTCTCAGAGATGTACCATAGGTGTCGAGACATGGCTTCTTGCGCAGCGTTAACACACGAATATCCCGACATGGCAAAGGCTTCCGCGTCACGCAGAAATTCCAGATCAACTGCGGCAGCCTTGCTTGAGGTTGCAGCACGAGTCCAACCTCGGATGTAGACGAGGGACACGAAGAGACCTACGGCTGTCAGAGCTTCCAACTCGTGACTCGACATCTTGAACTGCTTCTTCAGTAGAATTACTTCAAGGAGTAGATGGCTATCGCCATCCATCGAGCGTGATGGTAAGCGCCAGGGGCCTATGAGAGGGAAATCCACCACTTTTGCTTCTCCCAGGAAGATGAGAACCAACTGTAGCAGTTCCTTGTAGTCATCGCGCTGATGCGACGTGCTCACCATCCCTCTCACCAGCAGGACTGACTTCTCCCTCAGTTCCCTCATAGAGTCATTGACTTGAGCAAAATCGTACGGCCGCACGTCCAACCGGTCGATGAACTTCCATTGTGCCTGAAACCTCTTGAAAACGGGTATATCGGGGCCACTTGAAGGGCCGTATGCACGCTTGAAGACGGAGCTGAGGATGACTTCATAGATGTGATGCCGACAGGGGAAGTACATGAGTTCTCTGCCAAGACCTTTCTCAATCAGGACGCAGGCCCCGATATGAAT
Source organism: Bathynomus jamesi (assembly GCA_023014485.1). NCBI lineage: Eukaryota > Metazoa > Arthropoda > Malacostraca > Isopoda > Cirolanidae > Bathynomus > Bathynomus jamesi. The sequence goes on along the minus strand of JAJOZX010004334.1, from coordinate 200,310 downwards.
CCCGGTGTTCGACGCTGTCGTGTCGAAAGACAGTCCCGCACGCGCTCTTCCATCCTGTGTTCCTTGACCAAATCCAAGCAAACTCGCGCTATCTTCTCGCCGGTTCCGGACGTCACCTTAGGAACGCCGAGCAACTTCTCCTTGCCGTCGCCAGAGACGAGGACGGCGATCCGGTCAACGCTCTCCTTCCATTGCTCATTGTCAGGTAGGAGCTTACCGTCCCAATGCAAGACAAGAGGCTGACCAGGACAAACTTCGTCGGATTGATAACTTTCAGCAGCCACCTTCCTGAGAGCCTTGCTTGTGCGGTACATGGTACTGGCAGAAATGGACAGTTCATCCAAGTCAAAACCTAGTGATTTAGCCGCTGCAGCGTACGACATAGCTGAATCGCGGTACGAAATATTCAGCCGATGGTAGGTAGTCGTCACATCCTGTGAGATCAGATTCCTGCGTTGCTTCTTGGTATTTCCCTTGGAGGAGGATGGAAAAACTTCCACGGTTGGGTCAACGACATCTGAGTCAGTCTCTGACGAAGTTGAAATCACTAAAGCCCCCGTATCTTCTGCAGCTCCTTGTTCCTTCCTGGCCTTCTCCTGTTGTTCCTTAATCTTGTCCAGCCTCTTCCTTTTCCTAATCTCCTTATAGTGAAGCTTCATGTCAACAGGGCCCATGCTGCAGGAATTTGGATCTTCACGCTGCATGTCGAGAAAGTGGATGTCCTCCTGATTCTTCATCATTTCCTTAGCCTGTGAATGAGCAATGTCCATGATCTCCTTCGCTATTGCCTCCTTGAACATCGCCTCCTTCACTCGGAAGGACTCTGCTTTATGTGACTTGTGCTTCACAAGCCGGTCGTATTCCTTGAGAAGGGATTCCATCTTCCTCAAGGCCGAATCTCGACGCATCATGGGGATTCTCGCTCTCTCCAAAATATGAGACAGGCATCCAGGCACAGGTTCAGGCATTTAGTACGTCCAAATTTTTGCTCTTTTTGGTGGTAAAAGTACTTTTTGAGTACTTGCAACTGAGTTGGAAGGCCACTTGATGTGATGTTCGCATCCGTCTGGCCAATAAGAAACACTTCTGTTTTCGCTCTGGTAGACACCTGGAAAAGAAAACAAACTAAAAATTCCACAGAAATAATTTCACATCGTAATTAATTTCATTAATTAAATAAAGAAAAGCAGTAACTGGGACTCGAACCAGTGTCATAGCCGTTTGGCGGCATCACTCAAGTCGGCGTACACAGCATGCTATCCACTACACCATCTAGGGAGTGGATAGCGTGCTGTGTACGCCGACTTGAGCGATGCCGCCAAACGGCTATGACACTGGTTCGAGTCCCAGTTACTGCTTTTCTTTATTTATAAAACTGATACGTGTACACTACGTTCTCTTTGACAATTCATTAATTAAATAAATTTCAATACCGCAGTAAAATTACATTAATTAGTATCATAAATAATTACCAGCTTAGTTGTCCAATATGCAACAGACTAATTAATTTCATGTAATATTAATAATAAATATCACTACCACAGTAAAATGACAAATTAAATAATAATAAATTTCAATACCACAGTAAAATGAGATAATTAGTAGCATATATAATTACCTCCATAGTTGTCCAATAGGCTATACAACACGAACCGCTCAAGTGACGAAGAAAACCGTCTTCACTGCAGGCAGGCGAGAAATGAACTAACAAAAAGTCGTCAAAGTTGGGGACCTCTAAATGCAGCGCGATCTGGTTCAAACTTGCACAAACGTGTTTTCTTGTTCTTTAGAATACGGAGAAACGTGTGGATTAAAACTCCAAGCTCATTTTTATTTTACCCTATAGGTATGAAACACCCTAATATATATATATATATATATATATATATATATATATATATATATATATATATATATATATATATATATATATATATTACCAAAAACATTGGAGCAAGCTTTTTTCCTGCATAGTAAGGTGGTCTGTTACGTATTGCAGCAGTCTGGACTGAAAAGTATAGCACGTTGGATCGAAGCTGACGGAGTTCGAGCGTGGCAAGATAGCTGGATGTAATATCGGAGGTATGACTTTTGAAATCCCCTAAATCAACTTTGGAAAACGTTATACGAAAGTGGAAAACGGTGAAACAGGCCTAGACCAGGAAGGCTAATTTATAACAAACCATGCGTGGCAGACGTTGAAACGTATGGTGAAGAAAGCCCGGAGGTGTGACCAAAAATCACCCGGAAGGTTAATGATTTTAAAAGTCTTTCAACGTGTGTGTCTGCTGTATGAAGGAAACTGCTTGCAGAAGGATTATGTGGAAGGGTAACTACCCACAAGCCGTACATCCCAGCTCTGAATGCAAAGCGACGACTAAAGTGGTGCAAAGCTTATCGAAATTGGAAGACAGAACAAGAAAAACACGTCCTGTGAAATGATGAGTCCTGCTACACACTATTTGCATCTAATGACAGAGTCTTGGTGCGGCATCAGCCTGGAAAACGCTTCGATCCTCAGTGCGTTTTTCCAGCTGTAAAATATGGGGATGGCAGTGTGGTAATGATCAGTCAGGAAGGACAGAATCTGGCACGGTGCTTTGGCCAGACGAATGCGGCGGTTTGCGTTAACTCCTGTATTATCATTACCAACAACATCGGGAATCGAATCCCCGACCTCAGTGTCTTCATTTTGCTTGAAGGGAAACGGTGTTACCCACTGAGCTACGGGCACTGGCCGGCAGTGTGTGTGTGTGTGAACATGGTTTGGACTAAAGGCATTGGCATTTGAGAAGGGTACAATGACTGCCAAGACTATTTTGACATTTTCGACGAGATGGAATTTTCTGCTGAGTGCCCATACCTGTACCAATATGACAACGTTCATTGTTATAAAGCACAAACTGTGACCTACTGGTTCGAACAGAATACTCGTAATGTTGAAATGTCATGGCCTACTCAGAAATCTGATCTCAGTCCGATAGAATACTTTTGGGATGAACTAGAACGGCGCATCAGGAACAAACGGCAGAAACCAACTACCCTCGACGCAATGGGAACTACACTGGGAGAGGAATGGTACAATATCCTCACTGAAACCTATCAAAAATTGGTGGAAAGTGTTGGTGAGATGGTCGAGGATGTCCTCCAAAAAGGACGCTCAATTTTGTTTATTTATTACCAAATATAATGTGACAAATTTCTATGATACATCATTATTTTCACGGAATTTTAGAGCCTCCTCTGATGTAATTTAATCAACCCCATTAAACAAACAACGCAAAAAGGATATATATATATATATATATATATATATATATATATATATATATATATATATTACACACACACACACACACACACACACACACAGTCAGAAATTTAACACCAAAAATATTTTAACTCTTAAGAAACCGAACAAAATGAGTAACTAAAACATACAGACTGACCCTTTGGAGTCATAATGACCGATGACACGAAATTTGAAGCACAATAAATTCATCAAGGATTCATTAGTATTTTTGCAAGAGTGTGCTGCAGTCAAATTGTGTATTCTACAGTTTTCTTTTGACCAACACGACTTTTCAAATAGTCTTCGACGTCTCCAGTATCTTTGAATTATTTATTAGTTTCTTTATTGCAGATCTGCTAGGGGGCTTCCCTCGGCCCAAACTATGTTTTAAAATCACGTTGCACATGCAGAACACACTTTGTACGAAACTAAACGTCGAGCTATTCAATACGCCACCTTGTCCTGTAAATTCAATGATATCTTAGCTTAGTTACAAGCGTAGATTGAATTCCATAAAAAAATTGTAATTTATATAACAAATACTTTGGAACATTTTAAAATTATATATATATATATATATATAATATATATATATATATATATATATATATATATAATTATGCGGGTTGCTTCTACAGAGCTTCAATTTAATATTTAGGAGAAATCCAATGACAAGGAGAAATGTAAATGCCATGAAAAGTCTTCTTTATTGCGCAACGTTTCGAGCAATACGCTCATCTTCAGGCTGTTTAATAACAATGTGAAATTAAAATCAATATTGAATGAAAAACAAAACAGAAAATTTCTATAACCTATTCGTAAAGACAAATTTTAAAAGACTGAGAAAAGAGGGTTAAATTCTAAGTTATACAGATTTACATATAAAAATTAAGAAGTTATTTTTAAATACATGTAGTAAATGTGAAATTAATACACTGGAAAAATTACCAATAGTACACTGGAACAATGGAGCTATCTACCTTACACAGCAGTATCCGAGGCCGACTAATTTGAGCAGAGGCAGAGGCAGAGGCAAGGAACGGGAAACACGAAGGGTGGCGAGGGAGATAGGGGAAGGAGGGATTATAAGGAATTGGGGAAGGAGGAGGGATCATAGCAAATTGAGAGGGACGGACGATGAGTCAACATTCAGACTAGGGGACAATGCTTTAATGAAAAGGGATTCTAAAATTCTTAGTGAGTTGGGACAAGTATTACAACCAAGAATTTTAAAATTGTCTAAGGTGACATCAATTTTGCATTTAATGCTATGTTCACGAATACTGGAGGCTTCCTTAGTTTTTAAAATTTTACCTGTTCGGCCACTTATTCCCATATGCGAATAAAATCTAGCCCTGAGAGAGCGAACAGTGCTGCCGATGTAATTCCCAAGGAGACACCTGGGGCAGGTAAATAAATATACAACACCGCTACGCAACGAGTCAGGGGTTCGATCCTTCGCTGAGAAAAAGCTACCTAAAGACGTTTTATTAATAAATATGATGCGGAAATCAGTATGATAAAAAAATTTCCTTAACAATTTTGTAAATTTAAGCTTAAATTCCTTATTCAAGGGACCCATTTCAGGTACCAAGAAATATTTTATATCCTTCCCCAATTCCTTATAATCCCTCCTTCCCCTATCTCCCTCGCCACCCTTCGTGTTTCCCGTTCCTTGCCTCTGCCTCTGCCTCTGCTCAAATTAGTCGGCCTCGGATACTGCTGTGTAAGGTAGATAGCTCCATTGTTCCAGTGTACTATTGGTAATTTTTCCAGTGTATTAATTTCACATTTACTACATGTATTTAAAAATAACTTCTTAATTTTTATATGTAAATCTGTATAACTTAGAATTTAACCCTCTTTTCTCAGTCTTTTAAAATTTGTCTTTACGAATAGGTTATAGAAATTTTCTGTTTTGTTTTTCATTCAATATTGATTTTAATTTCACATTGTTATTAAACAGCCTGAAGATGAGCGTATTGCTCGAAACGTTGCGCAATAAAGAAGACTTTTCATGGCATTTACATTTCTCCTTGTCATTGGATTTCTCCTAAATATTATATATATATATATATATATATATATATATTATATATATATATATATATATATATATATAATATATCATGTTCCAACAAACTTGGAGTGAGAAGGCAGAAACAGCTCGCATACGATGTGAGAGAAAGGAAGGAAGGCTGCGCCCCCAGCCCAATCCTTTCTCTCCTATATTACAGATGATGGGGGAGCTAGCTAGCTGCGCCTATCGTCAGGCAGTGGAGCCGCCACGTCCCTACACCAATATATATTTTATATATATATAAGTTACGTTCGCTCTTATTCGGTGCTATCTTTTGTATCACTTTCCTCCTACACGTAAAATAGCTACTACTTTGTTGTAGATATTTTCTGGGGTTCAATTTAGGCTAAGTTTGGCTTAGTTAGCCTAACCTAAAATAAAATAAAACACAAAACAAAAAAAAAAAAAAAATGGGTGTGTAAAATCGTGAGGTTGTACGTAGTAGCACTAATTTGATTTTGAGTTTTTTAATTAAAATCCTAAGGCGAGGGAAATTCGAAAAAATAATCGTTGTATACGATAAAAGAGCACATTCTCTAAACGTTTTAAGGGAACCCCTACCTACCTTAATGCAAGCGTAAGTGATTAAAAATTTGAAAAAAAAAGCAAAAGATGTAACATGTAGGAGCTAATGTAACTTCAATGGCCACCGACGAAAATATAGGAAGAATTCGCACTCTTATAAGTGTGTGTGTGTGTGTGTGTGTGTGTGTGTGTGTGTATAGAAGGAATTTCACATTTAAGCTCGTAAAATTAATAAATGTTACACACCCACAGAGAAAAATAAAAAGCGAATTGTTTTTCGTTTTCCTCTGTGGGTGTGTAACATACAAACATACACGAAAAGCATGTTAAAAATCAGTTTTGTTTCAAAGATTTTGAATTTTAACAATTTCCAAAATGAAAACATTAATTAATTAATTAATATATATATTTTTTCAAATACACCCTTCAGTATTATTTAAAAAAAATTAATTTGATATTAAATTAAAATAATTAATTTAGAATTAAATCAAGGAGGTCTTTTATAATGAATTTATTGTTTAACTGATTTTGGACGGGAAATTAATTTCCATTAGGTATGCGCGTATATATATATATATATATATATATATATATATATATATATAAGCTGCAATCAGCTAGCTGATATAAGGTTTAAAATGAATGGTGAAGTAATTGAGGAAGTACAAGAGTTTAAGTATTTGGGTCAAACTATTACCAGCTCCTTGAGTAATGACTCGGATATAAGAAAATCTCGAAGCCTGTGTGCTAAAGCGAATATGACCATAAGGAACTTTCGATTCTGTACAAGTGAAGCTAAAGACTCTCTCTCTCGTACTTTCTGCAGTAATATATACGGACAGCAACTCTGTGTGAATTATGAAAAAGGTTCTGGCAGAACCCTAAATTTGATGTACAATAAGTCTTTTAGACTCACATAAATTAGCCCCGAGATGCTCAGCTTCGCAAATGTTTGCCACCCGCAATGTCCCGAGCTTCACGGAGGTAACAAGACGTGCTCAATACAGTCTAATGGACGTTTGCCAAATTTCATTTCTGAATTTTCTTCCCTATTTTGTCATTTCTAGTAGGGAGAACAACATTCAGCGGGTTCCTAAGTCGTATTAACCAACAGTGTATGATTATAGGCAACATCTTGGCCGCGCTTTATAGAAGTTGGACAGCACTGCTCTAAGCTATGGAATTCTTGGTAGGGAAACGTGTCTGTAGCTCTACTTAACTTCGACATTACAGTATTATTTCTAATCAATTGTGTGTATATTTCTATCCTTAGTATGTGAAATGTCATTGTATTAATAATATTTGTCATAAGGACTATAGTCTGCCAATAAAACTTTTCCTTTTCATTTTCATATATGAAAATGAAAAAGTTTATTGGCAGACCATTGTCCATATGACAATCTGACAAATATTAATAATACAACGGCAATTCACATCCTAAGGAGAGAAATATATATACGAGGGATGATCAAAAGTTCTCGGCCTAACCTAGATATAATGCATATTTTGAGATCAAATTTACACTATATCTAGTACAACTATTATTAAATATGTGTATAAAATATAAAAACGCTAATCAAAATATTTTTTACAGGTTGTAATGTGAAGCAATGTGATAAACTTTATGAAAATGGACAAATTTGAAATATGCGCCGTCATTAAATATCTCTCTATGAAGAATAGGACTCCCCAAAACGTTTTTGAAGATATGCAGCACACATTAGGAGACTCTGCCCCATCTTATTCTACTGTTAAAAAGTGGTGTGCGGAATTCAAATAGGACAACACGTCGATCAATGATGACGAATGGTTTGGAAGGCAATCAACATCAACTTCTGAAGAAAATGTCCAAAAAGTCAATGATCTTTTCATGAATAATCGCCGACTTAGTGTTCAATTTACAGCTGAGAATGTCGGGATTTCATTTGGCAGCACACATTCAATATTAACAGACAAATTAAAGCTTAAAAAAGTGTCTGCAAGATGGGTGCCACGAATATTTACTGACAACCAGAAGAGAACTCGAGTTCAAATTTAAAGACAATGTTTGGACCTTTTCCAGCAAGATCCAGAAAAATTTGTATCAAGGTTTATTACTATGGATGAAACATGGATTCATCATTTCGATCCAGAGTCAAAACAACAAAGCATGTCTTGAAAACACCCGTCTTCACCAACTCGCAAGAAGTTTCGTGTTGTGGCATCAGCTCGCAAGGTCATGGCCTCTGCTTTCTGGGATGCAAAGGGAGTTGTGCTCATTGACTACCTTGACAAAGGAGCCACCATTACAGGTGATTACTATGTACTGCTAATGAGAAAACTGCGCGAAGCCATCAAGCAAAAGCGACGAGGGAAACTCAGTCGAGATATCCTTTTTCACCAGGACAATGCTCCTGCTCACAAGTCTGCAGTTGCGATGGCTGCCATCAGAGAAATGAGCTTCGAATTGCTTGATCACCCTCCATATTCCCCAGACCTAGCTCCCACTGATTTCTATCTGTTTCCCATATTAAAAGAACACCTCCGTGGACAGAAAATTTTGGACAACGATGAAGTCTTGTCAGCTGTAAATGCCTGGTTAGAGGACCAAAATTAAGACTTCTTTTTGAACGGTATCCAGAACCTGGACAAACGCTGGATGAAGTGTATATCCCTAAAAGGAAACAATGTAGAAAAATAATAATAAAAATTATCAACTTGACTCATCTTTCATTGTCAGAATGAGAACTTTTTGATGTCATTGTCAGGCCGAGAACTTTTAATGAGAAATAATACAGTAATGTCCAAGTTAAGTGGAGCTACAGACAGACGTTTTCGTACCATGAATTCCATAGCTTAAAAGACATACAGCAGGACTCATGGATAGCTTGGATAATCAGGTTGGTTGACTTTTTTATTCTTTGCATTAGGCTGTATTGAGCACGTCTTGTTACCTCCGGGAAGCTCGGGACATTTCGGGTAGTAAACATTTGCGGAGCTGAGCATCTCGTGGGTAATTTATGTAGAAATCTAAAAGATCTGTTGTACAACAAATTTAGGGTTCTGTCAGAACCTTTTGTATAATTCACCCAGAGTTGCTGTCCGTATATATTACTGCAGAAAGTACGAAAGATAGTGTCTTTAGCTTCACTTGTACAGAATCGGAATGTCCTTATAGTCATATTCGCTTCAGCACAAAGGCTTCGAGATTGTTTTCTTATATCTGAGTCATCACTCAAGAAGCTAGTGATAGTTTGACCCAAATCCTTAAATTCTTGTACTTCCTCAATTACTTCACCTCTCATTTTAAACTTATATCAGCTTTTAGGATGGAACTGCATAACCTTAGTTTCTGTAACATTGAAAAGAATATTATGCTCCTCCGAATATAATTCGCAGACTTTTAGCAGCCGATCCAGACCTTTAAAAGAGGGACATATTTACACCATATCAATCATCGGCATAAACTAAGTTATTTATCCTTGTGTTACCTATACAACACCCAACTGTTGCCTCATTAATTGAAGCAATTAATCCGTCCATATACACATTAAACAGCAAAGAAGAGAGCAAGGAGACTTGCCTCACCTCGCAAGAGGAACCAACAAAACATTCGGATAGTACATTGCCCAACCCAACAGTAAAAGATTGGTGGGAATACCAGAATTTCAATAAATTTAATATGTACAGTACATGGGAACTTTCTTGTCTTCTAGTTTTTTAAATAAAATATTGTGGTTCACTCTATCATATGCCTTACTTATATCTAGGAAATGGCTGTAATTACTCTCAGTGTATTTAAATATAATTTCCTTCAGTACATAGATACACAGGTCAGTTGAGTGGGACCTTTTAAAACCAAACTGATTGGGAGATGTCCATAAGTAGTCATTTAATAGGTGTAACAAGAGTTTCTCGAGTAGTTTCAAGAAGCAGGAGGCGACAGCAATAGGCCCGTAAATTATTGCTGGATAGAATATCCCCACACTTATTTTTTACCAAGGGCAAGATATATACCCTCATGAACGCTGCAGGGATATAGCTATGAGCAAGCATGGCTGAGAAGAGCATTAATATACGCAGACACACCACATCATTGACATATTTTAAGTGCTCATTCGATAGGTCATCTACTCCTGACGCAGAATCCGTCTTTAACTCTTTAATTAACCTCTTTACTATATATATATATATATATATATATATATATATATATATATATCATCCATTTCTATCTGCTCATTTCTTCATCTTTAACTAAGACCAGAAAGAAATATGAAAATGTAAAGGAGAGCATATAAAAAATTTGGTTTTGCATTGAACGTCAAACATTCAAAGTAATCTTTGTTTTTTAATCGAATCCCTACGTTAATTACACACAAATTGTAATATGCAGTAATATTTTAATACATTCGCAAATCCGTATTAATGTAGCTTTTCAATACGGTACTTACGTGATGTTCAAACTAATTGAGGGTAAAAAGTGAGATCACTGCTGATAGTGTGTATAATTATTAATTAATATCATATATACTCGTACAGTATAAGGCCTTCATAAATGACGCTCTATTTTGTTTGATTATACCCACTGTTATACTGCACTTTGTAACAAATTAATTAAACTATGTACAGTGTATATATACCTCTTCTCTCATTCCATTGTGTTTCTATTTAATTTCTAAAATTTGGGACACATCCCTCGAGTATTTTCGATATGTACAGTATATTATTGTTTATCGCTGACGTCTTCTTTTCAGGGAATACAATTTCAGGGTTTGTAATCGAGACCAGAAGTCTTCAACTTTCGTTTCCTTTATCTTAAAAGTAAAAGTCCTTTATATGCCCTCTATGTTTGCTATGTCTAGTTTTCTGTATGAGCTTAAGAGTACTGAGCAATAATCAATTATGGGCAGGACTAAACTCTTACCTAATATTAGCATGTTTGCTTTTCTGCTACGGAAGTTCCTCCAGATAATTCCTCTTATTTTTCTAGCTGTTATAAATTTAATGTTCTGGTGTTCTCTAAATTTTTCATCCGATGACACTATTGCTCCAAGACCCCCGCTATTTTCTGGGTTTGGTCTTATCTGTTCGTCTTGCAATGTTTTGTATTCTTTATTTTGTAGCACCTTTTTGTTGTCATATCTTTCTTATAAGCTGAAATTTTTCTTCATTGAACTTCATAGTGTTATTTTCCGCCCACTTCAGTAATTTTTCAATGTTGTTTTGGAATTTTTCTATATCACCTCCATTTGATATTTTCTCGCATATCTTTGCGTTATTCGCAAAATACGTCCCGATACTGTCACTAATATCTCCATCAATGTCTGCGTTTATGATAAACAGCAAGGTAAGTAATACTGTACCTTGTGGCACACGGCTGACGACTTCTGAGATTTTAGATTTAACTCCATTTACTCCCACTCTTTGTGTTCTTTGAATCAGAAAATTAAATATCCATCTCCGAGATTTCCAGCAATTCCTGTATTCTCAGGTTAATTTGCTATAAGTCCGTGATCATATCTATCGAAGGCTTCAGCAAAATCGGTATATATTACATCTATATTTTGACCTCGACACAATGTTTCTAGTATTTTCTTTTCGTGATCTGATAACTAAGATAAGCATGATTTTCCAGCTCTATTGGTTCTAATTGAATAAATTCTTGGAGGTAGTAAATAATTTTGCCTCTAATTACACGTTCCAAGCATTTTAGAACGTGAGAGGTGAGAGTTATTGGCCGATATTTCTTAGGTTTTGCTTTGTTACCTCCTTGGCAATACTCTCTCTACATTTCTTTAGAAACGTGGCACACCATGTGTTTGGCCCTGGTGGCGAATTTTTTCGTGTTTGTGAGAAAAATAAAACATCCATCCATTATAAAATAATGACAAATAAAAACAGGGACATTTTTTCGGACAATATAAATAAATATATATATATATATATATATATATATATATATATATATATATATATATATATATAATATATATATATATATATATATATAATAAGCGCACAACAAATTAGGTGGAAATTGTTAAAGCAATTTGTGTGAAAGAAAGAGGTTACAGGTGTTCCCTACCTGTAACGGTCAATATCCTCAAACGTGATAAGCAAGAAAACTTGAATTCACTTCGGTCTTTGCCCCTATAATCAAATTCAATCTCGATATAATTTGTTCCATTTCTTATAATTTAGAGATATACAACCCCGCCCCCCTCCTTTTTTTTTACCTTTATCCTTCTCTAAAAAAAAATCAATATTAAATCCAATATTTTCGTGGATGTTTATTTTAATCATATCGTCGTCAGCTCTTCCATCAAAACAGATTAAAGAGAATTTCCCTTGTTTTCCAGAATCCTAAATAGGACATGTTATAATTGGTATCGAAATCTATCATAGATTTAATCCTTTTCTGTCTGAGCACGGAGCCTGGATTATGACGTACAGCTTACGGAAAAGGGAGCTCATGCGAATTCTCTCTCTCTGCTTCCGTTACTGGTTGTTTTTTTTTTCGTAAATTATATTTATCAACGTTAGGAAATGCCACCACAAACCGTCTTGAAACCGGAAAATAGTGGGAAGAATCCTTACTCCTCAGCTTATAAGATGCTGCTGAATCTTAATGTAAGATTAATATCCTAGGTAGCAAAGTTAATCAACGGACTGTTGTTGAAGCACGATTCATATCAACTTCATCAATCATGTATCAACAGTAAGTTAGAACCCTTACTTCTCAGCTTATATGATGCTGCCGAATCTTAACGTACGGTTAATATCCAAAGTAACGAAGTCGGTTAACGAACTGTTGATGCATGGTTTACATATTAACTTTATCAACCACGTATGTATCAACAGTCAATCGACCAACTGTAGCACCTAACTAGGATGTTAATAAATGCACATATTTAAACTAACAGAGGTAGCAACTATCAGAGCGACATAGCGCGATATTAATGGATATAAGAGATGATGTAACGCTTAGATGGTTGGGATGTAGCTCGATAAATAGTGTGGAAAATGGGATGGATACGATTGATGAAAGGGAGGAAAAAAGGAAATTTAACTTTTCCGCTAAATGGGAGCAACATTTCATCCGAGAGCGATATAGTCTTTTGTACACAACTAACTAACTAACTAACTATATATAGGTCTTGTGGGTTATAATCCATCATTTTTGTAAACCTTTCATAAGCAGATTTTACTCACTAAAACAACATCTTTGAATAAAACATGGAGTTTTATTCAATGAATATTATATAATATAATATTATATAAGGTTAGGTTAGGTTAGGTTTCTGTTGTTGTATTATATGAAAAATTAAGTAAATGATGGGTTATAACCCACAAGATCCATATATATGTGTGTGTGTGTGTATGTATACCGGTAAAATTAATATATTTTAGTGATGTAGCGGTCGTCCGCAACCGCATTTATCAGTGCGGTTATTGCAGTTGTTTGAGGATATTATCTTACTGGGGAAACCAAATGCTATATATGCTAGTGTAATGGCTATAAATGCTATAAACGTCGCCAAATGCTGTTCCGGTCATGCTTCATGCCTTCACTCAAGGGTGCAAAAAAGTAAAAGTTTGCTTCTCCCTAATTGCGACATGTCTAGAATTGCTACTTGGACTGGATGGATAGATGCATTATGTAATAACTTACATTTATCAACGCTAGATGGCTAGAAAAGCATTATTTTAATTATATTTAATAAAGCAATGATGATGTATAATTACTGTTGATAAAAAAGATAAAAAACTTTTTTATTAGAAGTTAGGCAACCTTCATTACTAAGTTACAAACTAAACTAAAGCACCAGCTTCAGTATCTATTCAGACACGAGTGAGGGTGGTTGTGTTGCGCTACCTCTCCGTCGCTACCTTTGTAACGTTACGTGCTTCAACCCATTAATAAAGTGTTAGACTGTGGTGCAACCATCATGGAGCGATCTACGAGTGCAGTGTGGAAGTACTTCTCGAGAGTTTCAAACGATGTAGGGAAATGTGTCATATGTAATAAGAACTATTCACGAAAGGGAAGGAGTACCACTAACTTAAAAAACTATCTGCGTTCAATGCACAAGAAGGAATATAATGAAGTGATATCTAGTGAAAATGAAGCTAATGAACGGTCAAAGAAGAAAAAGGAATCAAAAGTGTCTCTTACACCCCTACAGGAAATGAATTGTGCAGTGAAAGAAAAGAATCAGACGATTGAAAGTTGCTTCGAAAAAGTCAAAATTTGGGATGTGAATCATTCCAAATCAAAATCACTGGACTATCGCATAGCCGAAATGATGATAATGGATGATTTGCCATTCAGCCACGTTGAGGACTTGGGTTTCACGAGACTCATGGCTGAAACAGCTCCACAGTATAAAGTGAAACAGCGTCAGTTCTACACTGATCTTGTGTGCAACGATATCTATGACTTTGTTTCAAAGAAAGTATTCAAAATTCTTGAGCCTCTAAAAGATTTGAAAGTATCATTGACAATGGATGCATGGTCAGGCACGTCTGCTGGAGTGTCTTTACTCTCTTTGATATGCCATGCAGTGAATCAAGACTTCAAGAGAACCAATTTGGTGCTCAGCGTAATGCCACTTGAAGATCGCCACACTGGAGAATACTTGTTAGAAAAATTTGAGCAGATACTTCAGAAGTGGGATATTGCCCATTCATCCATCCATTGTGTAATGCGCGACTCAGGAGCAAACCTGATAAAAGCTTCTTCTCACTGGCGTCTATAATATCGATTGCACTGTTCATAAACCGCAACTTGTAATCAAAAGTGGATTACCCTCACAAAAATCTCTCTGACTTGTTAGTTATACTTCGCTTCATCGCTACTCATTTCAACCATCCTACGATGACACAGGATGAGTTAAAAAAAAATTCAGAAACGCTTAGATCAACCTGAACTTACATTTATCCACGATGTCGCCACACGGTGGAACAGCACTTATCACTTGATGCAGAGAACATTGAAGTTGAAGGAACCACTGAATCTATATAGCGCGGCTAACTCCAAAATGCAACAACTCACTAACTTCGACTTCACTCTCTTGTCAAACTGTGTGGCTATGCTGGAACCATTCGATGATATCACAAAAAGATTGAGTAGTTCCACCTCTTCCACATCTGAGGTTATTCCCCTCGTCATTTCCTTGAAAAATGTGCTGCAACCTCGAAGTGGTAATTCTGAAGCTGATCGTGGAATCAAAACAATGAAGGAGATAATGCGCACAGAGCTAGCAAGGAGATTTGATGGCCTAGAAGCAAATGACATGTATTCTTTGGCTGCCTATTTGAATCCAAGGTACATAGCAAAATTTTTTCCGCTTCACGAGTTACAAAAGGTGCTCAGGAAAAATTAGGATATCTTTGTGATGAAATGGACAAGACTCAAACATCATCGGACTCGGAGAAAGCCAGTGAGCCACCGGCAAAGAAACCACTGACTGATTTAGGCCAGCCATCAGATTCTACGAGTAAATCAATAACAATAATGGACTCAATGAGTGCTCTATTGGCTTCCAGTAGTGATGACGAGACCGAAACTGAGTCAAGAGAAGACTCCTAAAAAATGATCGAGAAATATCACAAAAGAGAAAAGGATTGGACAAGATGATGATGCTTTGGCTTGATGGAGGTCAAATCAAAAGAAATACAAAAATTTGAGCAAACTGGCTCGGACATACCTTGGATGTCCTCCCTCAAGTGTTCCTAGTGAACAATTATTTAGTGGAGCAGGGATTACTTACGATGAAAAAAGGAATAGGCTGAAGGGGAACAAAGCTGAAAAACTTTTATTTTTAAAATGCAGTCTCTCAGCTATTCAAGTTAAATATAAGGATTAAATAGGGTGTATATATATATTATAATTATATACACCACTTTCGAATGGGTGGTGGTTGGGGAAAGGGGTTGGTGGGATGCAAAACGCGTTGGGTCCTCGTCCCGCATCCTGGAAACACACTTTTTACAGTTTAGATTATAGTCATTATATTGTAGACTGTGAAAAGTGTGGCTAAAACGCGATATTTTATTGTGTTGTTTATTCTTAGCTAATATTATGAAGTTATAGGGTACATAACCGCAGCCGCGAGGAGCTCTATTTGTAAGCTTCGCAACAGCAGAGCTATGAAAAATGACAACCGCTACATCACTAATATATTTTAGCATATATGGTTATTATACTAAACTTTACGATTTCCTTAATCGTAAAGTTATTTTTGTTTATTTTCAACTTTTGTTTTCTTATTAAGTAAATAAATAAAGTGGAAGAAGTTACCGCAATTGTAAACAGATCTTCGAAAAGTTGCTCTGGAAAATTAACAGCCTTGTTTGTCTATTAATTTTATTAATTATAGAATCTAATTTTCCGATTCTTGACGAGTAATTGCATTAACCACTGTTGAAAATGCCTTCGATTTTAATTCTTAATATTCACACGTTAATACCAAAGTCCAGCGCGCGCGCGCGCGCACACAAACAATATATATTATATATATTATATATATATATATATATATAAGAACAAAGAAACTATAATGAATTACCTCTCTTAATAACAGTCAAGTACACAGACAATTTAAGTGCAATTAACACAATTGTAAAGATATACAAATGAGAGATATGCAAGAGTTTCAGTGCTTCAGTGACGTAAAGCTAACGAGTAGAATGCGGAGGCGGTTTGAAGAAGTTGGGGGCGGTTGAAATGGTTGCTAGGCGACTGAAGGGATTGCAAGTTTGCAACATTCGTGAGGTTCATGTTGAATGAAAAGCGAGCATCGAAGATCTCCAGGCGATGTTTTATCTCACGTGCTTAAATTTCACCAACTGTTTTTCCTTTAGTGAGCGTACGAAATTCTTCTGCTAGAAGTGAAGAAGGAACTTCCAGAAAGCCACAACATACTGTATATATGGGATGAATTTCACATTTAAACGCATGAAATAGTAGGTGATGCATACCCACGGGGAAAATAAGCTGATGTCAAGGCCTTTTGTAGGGTGCCCGAAAACTTTCCGGGCACCCATTTATTAAAGAAATAAAAAAATGATGTAAATAAAAATTGGTACATAAAGCATCTAAAGCTATTCTATCCCTTAAAATATTCCCCGTTCAGACCATTGTACATCTGGCATCTGGACAGTATATATTAATTTAATATCATATCAGATATTTAAATTATACAGAAAAATATTGTAAAACTTCATATCCTTGCATTCTTTTCCTGATTAAAGATTTTGTTTCTTCGCAATTTCATTTCTAGAAAAAGGTTTAGTTAAAAAAAAAAAAAAAAAAGTATTATAATAGTGTAATTCTCTACTTTCTTTACCATGTAGATTTTAAACATCTTCCCACCTTACTTAAACAAGTGGAATTAATGTAGTTTATAATTATAAGAACATTGTTAAATCTCACTTAAGTAAAGCAGCCCAGATAATGTAGAGTTGGGCCTGTGTCTACTTGTATCGTATGTAAACAGATTTAGTAAACAAAAGGACAAACTAGTAAAACTTCAGCCATCAGGTAAAACGGCATAAATATATTTGTGGAATCGTGAATAATTTTAATGCATTATTTAACTACGGGGTAAACCAGTTGTTCTCCCCCCCCCCTCCTTTTTTTTTGGCTGCGACCTTAATTAAATTGACCATCTACCAACAGGACCACCAACAGGACCCTCAGGCTTATGATAAAATTTAAATATAAATTGAATTAAGAAATAGTGAATATAATGACCCTTCGCGACCCGAGGCTGGGAACCACTGGGTTAAACAGTGCATTAGGTGAAATAATCATAGCATTAAGTGGTAAGATTAGAAAATTCTAATAAAAAATAAAGACAGCTGAAAAGAACATTCTATAATGTATATTCACAGATTTTGTAAATAACTTCAGTAATACTTCGGGCAACTTATTGTAACCGGATATGATCCATTTTATATCGTTTCCCTTCTTATCTCCTAAACCTGCTCTGTAGCTGTTCCAAGGTTTCCTTTGCTCATTACCTGATGAGATATAGCAATATACGAAAGGCTTTAGGATCAGTGTATTGTATTTTCTCCCTGTGGGTGTGGTCATAGTTATATGAAATGGACATGTACGGAATGGTGCGCTATGTAAAAAGATGTTTAACTTTTCATACTTTCACTTAAATTATGAATGCATCGAAGATTAAAGAATATATATATATATAGTGTCTCAGAAGTCGCGCATCATAGGCTTTATTCAGATTTATGAGGTTTACGAGTCGAAATGATTTATAAGTGATGTTTAATTACAAATTTACAATATACATATATTCAATAATGTTCGAATAATAAAATTAATAGTATGTACAGTTCATCAAAAAACTATCTTAAAATTATAGCGTAATGTCTGCACTATAATAATAATAATGATAATAATGATAATAATGGTTAATTGATATAATTGATTGTTAGTAATGATGCTGGCGTCACCATGATCTTTTCAGATCAAATAATGTTATTAATTAGGTTGATTGGTAGAATGAGTTTTCTTCCTTTATTAAACAAAATAAATGATTTATGAATGAGACAAAATATAAGTTGGTTGTTTATAGTTGAAATTAAATGTGCACTTCAATAATGACTTCAATATAATATTAACTTCAATTAATAACAAGCGAGGTAATGATTAATCTTTATATAAAGTTAGGTGAATGACACCAGGCCAAAATGGGGCCTGTACACGTCGTTATATGGTGAGATCTCTCGTGTCACTGGTTCTTCAGAGAGAGAAAGTCGAGGTGCGTCGAGAAGTCCTTGTAATGAAGTTGAAGTGTGAGGCAAGGCAGAAGGACATGCCTTCAGTGGATCCTTGCTATGTGACCTCATCTTAATCGTACTTGTGTGACGTCATCTTGGTCGTGTTTGTGTTGATGGAACATCGCTAAAGTATTTGAGAACGTCTTTCCCACTACAAAATAATTAAATTTAATGAAGCCACATTAGCCAACAGTGCGCGACTTCTGAGACACCTTGTGTGTGTGTGTGTGTGTGTGTGTGTGTGTGTGTTTTGAGAGAGAGAGAGAGAGAGAGAGAGAGAGAGAGAGAGACCTTCGGATCTTTTCGATCTTCAACAATTTCTGCAGCGACTTCTGCCTTCACAATGGACCCATTGTTATGTCGACACATAGCAGTGACAAAGATGACGTTACATCGCGAGACTCCCTCGAAGCCCGCTCTGCTGTGAAGGTCACAACTTCCCTTGAAGAAAGTCCTCAGTGACACGTTAGATCTTATCACGTAACGACGTCGTAACAGGCCGCATTCGCTTTGTGTCATTCATCTAACTTTACGAGTATATAAAGACTCTAATTTCCTCGCGCGTCATTACAATATTCAAGTCATTATTCAAGCGCACATTTATAACATCTTAACTCGAGTTTCATTTTCATTCTGTGAACTTGCACTCAAGCAAATGCAACTTTTTTTTGGGGGAGTTCACGCTTAACTCTCATAACCACTACAAAACTTCTCTCTCTTGTTTTGTTAAATAAATGAAAACCCAACGAAGCCTTTTATTACCTTTATTATTGACAATCAGTTGACGTGATTTGAACATTCATTAACTTAACATTATTATAGCACAGGGTGGCCCGTAAGTTCGAATCGGGACTTGGTTTGATTTTTGTATCTTCGCTTTAATTATAACCGATTGGAACTTATGGGCCACCCTGTACAACGCTAACACTATATATATATATATATATATATATATATATATATATATATATATATATATATATATATATAATGTGTGTGCGCGCGTGTACAGAAAGAAGGAAAAATTTAGAGATAGATAGATAGATGGGTTTTGTGTTGGGAGCAATATTTCGGCTAATTGAAACGAAACGGCATAAAACCCGTCTAATCTTGAATGAATTATGTATTTCCGTTTCTAAACAGTGAATCAAATACGGTCCAAGACAATAAAAGCATTTAGTTTTTTTTCACCGTAAAAAAAAAAAAGATTTATTCTCTCCTTTTGTCCAGTTTACAGACGCCGCAAAAATGCGTCATTCACATAATAAAAGTAATGCAGAGTCTGGTTGTTAAGGGGGGGAAGTGTGGAAAATTATAAACTTTGCAGAAAAAAACATAAGAATTGTCTCTTCAAAGCGTCAATTTATAATTTTTACATGCTTTGATTTATGGTATATGTATATATATTATATATATATATATTTATATATTATTATATATATATATATATATATATATATTTTTTTTTTTTTCTTTATACAAGAAGGAGGGGCCAAGGGCGAATGCCCACAAAACGTCCCCCTACCCATAGGGGAAGAAGAGAGAAAATCAAAGTCCAGGGTTTTCGAGATGCCTAGAGACTGTATTTGAGAGATTGGAGGTCAAAGAAAGAGGGAAAGAGGGGCTGAGGAAGATTGTTCCAGAGTTGACCGGTTGAGTAGATGAAGGATTCAAAATACCGATTAACTCTTGCGTTAAAGAGTTGGACAGAAAAGGAATGAGAATGTGTAGAAAGTCTAGTATTGCGTGCTGTCCTTAAAGGAGGAAGCATGCAGTTAGAGAGTTCAGAAGAGCAGTGTCCGTTATAATAGCGATAGTAGAGAGAAAGTGACGCAACATCGCGGCAGAGAGAGAGAGGGACTGAAGGCAGTCAATGAGAAGCGGGGAAGTGATGAGACGAAAAGCCTTTGATTCCACCCGGTCAAGTAGAGTTCTGTGGGTTGAGCCACCCCACATATGAGAAGCGTACTCCATACAGAGGCGGACAAAATCCTTGTACGGAGACAGCAACTGAGTGGGGATGAAGAAACTGTGGAGCCAGTACAACACACCTAACCTCCTAGAAGCTATTTTAGAGAGAGAGTATATGTGGTCTTTCCAGAGAAGCTCACGAGAAAAGGAAAAGCCAAGAATGTTAAGAGAAGAAGGATTCAGTTGTGTATTGTTGAAGGTAAGGGGATAGTTGTGTGGAAGATTGTGGCGAGTAGACAAATGAAGGAACTGAGTTTTCGGGGCATTGAAAGCCACAAGGTTTTCTCTGCCCCAATCACAGATAGTAGAAAGATCAGAGGTCAGGTGCATCAGAGCCGTCCTACGCGAGGCATGGAGTGACTGTTGAGAGGGACGCTTTGTGAAGCGGGTGGAGAAGTGAAGAGTGAAATCATCAGCAAGGGAATGGATAGGACAGTAAGTGCGACTTAATAGATCATTGATAAGTAAAAGGAAAAAAGTGGGTGACAGGACAGAACCTTGAAGAACACCACTGTTGATAGCTTTAGGAGAACAACAGTGGCCATTTACAACCGCAGCTATAACTCGGCCAGAAAGGAAATCAGAGATGAAGGCACAGATAGAAGGATAAAAACCAAAGCAGGGCGAGTTCGAAATTAAAGATTTGTGTCAGATTATCAAAAACTTTTGATATCTAGCGCAATAGCAAAGGTTTCACCGAAATCTCGAATGGATGAGGACCAAACGTTAGAGATATAGGCAAGATCATCGCCAGTAGAGCGTCCCTTACGGAACCCATACTGACGAACCGAAAGAAGATTGTGAGAAGAAGGGTATTAAGAATCTTCCTATTAAGGACAGATTCAAAAACTTTAGAAAGGCAAGAAATCAAAGCAATTGGACGATAGTTGGAGGGTTGAGAGCGGTCACCCTTCTTTTGGACAGGCTGAATGAAAGCGAACTTCCGGCAGGAAGGAAAAGTACTAGATGAAAGACAAAGACGAAAGAGTTTGCCTAGGCAGGGTGTCAGCACAAAAGTACAGTCCTTAAGAACAACAGGAGGGACACCATCAGCACCGTACGCCTTCCTAGAGTTGAGCCCAGATAGGGCAGAAAGAGCATCTTTGGAGGAGATTCTAATTTCAGACATAATTAAGTCAGAGGTAGGAGGAGATGAAGGAACAACACCGGAATCGTCCATGATTGAGTTGGAGGCGAAAATTTGAGTGAAGAGTTCAGCTTTATCGGAAAAAGAGACAACTCAGACGTTGGAATGGAAAAGAGGAGGGAAAGAAGAAGAAGTAAAGTTATTGGAGGTTCTTTGCTAATGCCAAAAAGAGCGAGAACATTTAGAATTTGATTGGTTTTCACATTTTTGTTTGATGAAGGAATTTTTTGGCG
Source organism: Bathynomus jamesi (assembly GCA_023014485.1). Taxonomy (NCBI): domain Eukaryota; kingdom Metazoa; phylum Arthropoda; class Malacostraca; order Isopoda; family Cirolanidae; genus Bathynomus; species Bathynomus jamesi. The sequence continues at coordinate 178,273 of JAJOZX010004334.1, read as the reverse complement.
AGTCGAAGAACAGATTTTGCAAGATTCCAGGGAGAAATAAAGCTCATCGAAAGTCAGGAGTTGGATGGCAACGGTACCTTCTGAAAGACTCCTCTCTGTTTCGGATAGCATTAGAACAAGCAAAGTTAACCCAAGCTTTTTTGCATAAGTACTAGGAATAGAATATGGAATGTACACTTCCATCCCCGAGACAGAATCACCTCCGTGATGGGCTCAGCACACTCGGATGGGCCCCGGCCACGGAAGTACTAATCATCCCATGGGAAATCAGAGAAGTACTGCCTAAAGGCCTCCCAATCAGCGCGCCAAAGTGCCGAAGGCGTCTCCTCTTGGAAACACGAGTGATTTTGCATAATGCAAAATAACTCCTACCAGAATTCAAACCAGGAACCTTTGAGTAGAACTAGCAGCTGGCTACCACTGAGCAACGACATAGTTAAAAGCTAATAACAGTTTTGTATTAATTTAAATACTCGAGGAAACACACAAAGCATTATGCAGAATTGTTGTATATCCCTGCATCTTTGGCACCTCAAAGGGATTTGAATGAAATGTTGTTATTGGTTCCAGGGTTGACACTTCAACACCTCTGGACAATATTAATTATTTGTTATGCAAACTTTGGATCCTGTCGTAGTCGTAGCGCCCACAACTCCTCTCAGAGGTATTAGGTTCAAATCCTGGTAAGAATAATTTTGATAATTTTACTCAAGTGACACAGTTGATGTTCTAATTAAACGCTAACGACGTTGATGCCAAATTGAAAATGAAAGGATGTAGATTAATCAATATTATTTCAACAGTGATTTGAAAAAAGTAACTGGACTTTGTGGCAATATTAGTGAAATAAAACTGATATCACAGCATTAGAATGCTGAGGAGTCGTTGTTGAGGTTTTTATCAATCTGATCAAAATTGATAGTCATTTGAAATTGACACTGAAATCAGTGACATTCGAACTGAGTTGATGAAACAATTTCGCTATTGAATAGTAATAAAAAAGCTAATCAATTTGATTTTTCGACTACCTGGAATCAATGTTTATGATCATTGCTACTTTAGTGTAGAAGTTAAGTGAAATTCAAAGACAGATACTGTAGTATACAAAAGCGATACCTTGGATGCTCAAAAACAAAAAATCTATATCTTTAGAGGCTTAGACCAATCAATACCTAAATTCAGACAAGAAAAACCCTCCTACCACCACTATGCCCTCCACCCGTAACCCCCACTCCCATCCCCACCCTCGAAACCACCACCACCACCCACACAACAACAAATAGAATGAAACCAATATACAAACCAACAGATTGCGAATGGGTGGCAATAAAACGGTTTTTCCCCCGTAAATACATACATTTCTTCCCTAAGAACCGCTCTCAAATTATTCAATTATTTATTATACATCTTCTCCTATCCACACATACTTATTTACGCCGTAAAACGAACGATCTTAGACTTCGCTACAAATTGCTTGGGTTTCTGTTCCATTTGATTCAACGTATCTTAAAAGAAAAGCCAAAATGCCCCCCCCCCCACCACCCCCAACCCCCCCAAAAAAGAGAGAGAGAGAGAGAAAGGAATAAAGACAAACAAGACCCGAGTTCATAATTCGCTTTGGCTTCGATTTGGCGTTGAAAAATTATTCTAACTCGTTTTCAGAGAGGTTTAGTCCAACCGAGAAAGTTTTGGATCCCATCCAGCTAACCTCAGTATATAGACTCGGATTCCTTTCATAGAACAGAACATTTTTATAATGTATTTTCTCTTTTTTTTTTTTTTTTCATACAAAATTTAGTTATAAAAAATCTTATTTGTTGTCACGTTTTCTGTTTTGTTTACTGTAATGTTTACTGTACATTATCGATATACAGTACGCGCGCGCGCACATACACACACACAATTTTACAATATATATATATATATACACACAGTATATATTTTTGTATGATACAAAATTACCTCCAGTAAGATTTGAACCGGGACCTCTTGAGTAGTAGTCGAGAGCGCCACTACAAGACTACGACGGGGTAAAAGTTAACACAACCTGTCGTGTATTTCGACAACGGAAGGAACCCATAATGTTTTCGCGTCCAGAGACGTTTTACTTGTTAACCCTCTAGGGGAGGGGTGGCGAACCTTTTTACAGTCGCGTGCCAAAACAAAGGTGTAAACCAGAAAAAAATAATTCGCGTGCCCACCAAAGTTTATATATATTACACCAAATTATAAACATTAAGTCTATTACTTTATACTCATTATTGCAACATTATTGTATTTTGCTTAGGCGTGCCAGGCAAATTTGATCGCGTGCCCAAATGGCCACGCGTGCCATAGGTTCGCCACCACTGCTTTAGGGGGTAATTTTGTATTATAAAAACACGCGTGCTTATGCGGGTTATTTCATCTACTCGTATGGTACCCTAGTGTGACAAGAGAAAGATTTGCATTAAATGCTGCCATTACCTCGAGTGCGCCGAGTAGTAGTTTAACAGGTAAAACGCCTATGGAGGCGAAAGCGTTATGCGTTTCCTCACTGTTGAAATATATGACAGCTGTATTAGCTTTTACCTCGTCGTAGTTTGGTAGCCCTTAACTCCTACTCAAGGGGTCGAGGGTTCGAATCCTAGTGGGTTAATTATTATTGTTATATATATATATATATATATATATACGATGAAAATAACTACGAAGGAAATAAAACGCGAAATAGTACTCAAGCGCTTTCATCTAATGTCATCCTCAAGAACATTGAGTGTTCCTGAGGATGTCATTAGACGAAAGGGCTTGAGCACAATTTCGTGTTTTATTTTCCTTCGTGGTTATTTTCATCATAAATATTATATATTCACGTGTTGCTTTCGTGAAATAATTTTCATATATATATATATATATATATTATATATATATATATAATATATATATTATATATAATATATATATGATGCAAACCCCCAGGGAAAAGAAAAAGAGCATTCTGTCATTTCACGTGTTTAATTGTGAAATGCATCCCATATAAATATATGATACAACTCAGATTAGTCCCCTGAGAAAATTTTATGTTACACACAGACAAGCACACACATGGAACAAGGAACTCTTCTGGGAAAATTAAATCCGCTTTAGTTCAAATATGTAATGGTAAATGATAAATCCTATAATTTTCTTTTTCACGATGGAAGGCCCAAAGAGGTCCCAAAATATAGTTTCCCTCACCAGCTATCTGCAAAGCAGATAAGATCCAGCTTTGGGACAGGATCTGCGGTATTATTTACCGTTACTTACTCGAACTATAGTAGATTTAAGTTTCCCAGAAAAATTCCTTGTTCTATGCACGCTGTGTGTGTGTGTGTGTGTGTGTGTGTGTGTGTGTGTACACACACCTTTTGTTAAATAATTTCCTCAACAACTACTCCAGTGCATTTTTTATCAATCTCAGTTTTAATAGAAAAGTAACAGAAGCTCTTCCTCGAATGATTTCATTTCAAAAGGTTGAGAAAATATTCGCCGTGAATGGACTTCGGACGTATAATTTGCTATTCGAAAAGTTTAATTTGCTTTCCTAACGATGATTCTTCCCAGGAAACCTTTTCAGTTAAAATTAAATTCATGTTTTGAGAGAGAGAGAGTGAGTGTGTTTTCAAAGAAATGTTCCTTCCGTCTCCGTCTTTTAAACCTTTTAAAGTCATTTTACACTCTATTTTTAATGTAACTAAAAACTGTATGATTTACCAAGACAAAATCTTACAGTCTGATAGACGTTTTTTTTTTTGGGTGCAAAATGTAAGTCAAATTTCTCGCATATTTTAACGGTACGTTTCAGGCTGCTTCCCTCCATTTCAGCCGAAATGGATGTTTGATGTTTAGGTCATAAACTGTTGTTATGATGTAAAAGTATAAGTTTATTATTTAAGAACGGTTACCTGTTTTGATGCCAGGAAAAATGAGATGTGGACGTCTGGTAAACTCTGATTAGTGAATTCAATAATGTGGGCGGAGCTTGTCATCAGGCAAATTCCCTACGACACCAACAAAAGAGTAAAGATTGGGACGTGGAATGTAAGAACAATGAACAGACCAGAAAAGTTAGAGAACAAACAAGAGATGAATAGGTTGAGCTTAGATGTCATGGCCCCATGGGGTTGTCGGAAGTCAGATGGCGAGAAGGAGATTCTATTAGTGGAGACGTGAGTGTGATTTATTCTGGTGGCGACAGGGCTGAGAGAGGAGTTGCTATTTTACTTTAGGATAAGAAACACCATATAGGAGTTAGACTGTGTGTCAGATAGAATCATGTGGATAAGAATGAAAGGCGAAAATGTAGATACATTTGTCATGCAAGTGTATATGTCAACAAGCGCCCATCCGGAAAAAGAGGTAGAAGAAATGTATGATAGAATAGAGGAAATAATTGAAGCCACTGGAAGAAATGCTGACGTAATAATCATGGGGGACTGGAATGTGTGATTGGAGAGGGGAAAGACAGAAGGGAAGTTGGACCATTCGGATTAGATACAAGAAATGAGAGAGGAGAAAAGCTAGTAGAATTTTGCAGAAGGCAAGAACTCATGGTGACTAATACTTGGTTTTAAAATCACAAAAGAAGGAGATACACATGAAAAAAACCAGGAGACACTGAAAGATTCCAAATTGACTATATTTTGGTAAGACAGAGATATAGGAATGCAGTGAAGAACTCGAAAGCTTATCCTGGAGCAGATGCTGACTCCGATCATAACTTGGTGGTAATGGAAAACATGGTGAGGTTGAAGACTCTGAAAGAGAATAAAGTAGGGAAGAAATGGGATATTGAAAAACTGAAGGGAGAACAAAGGATAGTTTTTGCTAAAAAGGTAAATGAAGATATAAAGAGGCAAAAGAAATGACGGCCACATTCATATGACAAGTGAAGAAAGATGGTGTAGACTGAGGGATACAATAAAGGAAAGTGCACAGAAAAATATCGGTTATGTGAAAAGAGAAGCAATGAAACTCTGGGTCACTACAGACAGTGCCGGATCATCACTGAGACTATTGAGGCTGAAGCCTCAGGCTCCCATGCTTGAGGGGTCCCCATAATCAACTGAGTTTCGATGACATAATTCGAGACTTCGCAAAATTCTTTGATTAAATATGAAAGAGTACACAAACTGACAAATTCCCTGTTTTATTTTATGTTTTATAGGCCCTAAAGTAAAGTTTGTTTAATACTGTTTGGTTTTGGCAAACGGCAAAATACACTGTGTTAAGGTTCTTTTAAGTTTGTTTCTCAATTAGCCTGAGCACCGTACATATACTTCGTGTAAATGTACTATGTACATGTATTGTTAATACAAAACTATAAAAAAGGGCCCCCATATTCTTCACTGCCCCGGGGCCCCGAGGTGTCTTAATCCGCCTCTGACTACAGAGATACTTGACAAAATGGAAGGAAGAAGAAAATGGAAGAGTATAAATACAGAAGAAAGGAGACAACGATACAGACAGTTGAATAACGAACTAACAAGAGAAACTGATAAAGCAAGAGAGATGTGGCTTGAAGAGTAGTGCAAGGAAATGGAGGAATCAGAAAGGAAAGGAAGACCTGATTTAATGTACCAAAAAGTTAAGGACATAAATAGATGGAAAAGAAGTAGCTTGGGAGTGCAAGAAATAGAGGGGAGAAATGGAGAATGGAGGAAGCAGATGAGGTGGAAGTAGATTGTATGGGACCGGACATATTGGAAAGAGAAGTAGCGATGGCTGTAAAAGACCTAAGGAATGCCAAGGCCCCAGGACCAGATGATGTACCAGCCTTCTGAAAAGTCTTGAAGGTGATGCTAGAGAGGAGGTGAATGTATTGTGCGGAAACATGTATGAAAGTGGAGACTGGTCTGCTGACTTTATGAGAGTCTCTATGATTACTATCCCCAAGAAACCGAGAGCCACCAAGTGTTCAGAATTTCGAAACATAAGCTTGGTCAGCCACGCATCAAAAATAATGCTAAGGATACTAACCAGAAGACTAACGAACAGAGCTGAGCAGTACAATGGAGAGGATCAGTTTGGATTTAGATCAAAATGTGGAACAAGAGAAGCTGTTGGTATTATGAGAATGATGAGAGAGAGAGTGCTGGAACATGATCAGGAAATGTTTGTTTGTTTTATTGACTTTGAAAAAGCTTTTGACAGAGTCCAATGGAGGAAACTAATGGAATATTGAAGAATATTACTGTTGACTGGAGGGACCGTAGGCTGATAAAAAATCTATATCTTGGCCAGACTGTGAAAATGTTAGAGTTGCAGGAGGAGAATCGGAGCCTGGATTGGTTGGGAGAGGGGTCAGGCAAGGAAGCTCCCGCCCACTTTGGCGGGATACATGAGTTGGACCTGCCTGATGGGCAGAACACGATGGATGGATGAGTGAGTAAAAATATTTTACGAGTGACGTTAAATAAAAACTAAACCAGAGATATTATTACTAAAAGCATTATGCGACAGATAAAAGTGAGAAGAGTAACGAGTACAGAAGTAGAGTTAGAGATTAAGTTTGTGTGACAAGCGTCTCAGCTGAACTTTGTGTGTGTGAATGCTTATTTAACCTTCTTCGTAACAGCAAAGGATATACCGCTACCCACGCGCTGGGTATCGGTGGGGAAGTAGGTAGCTGGATTGGAAACTAGCTGAAGAATAGGCGGCAGGGGGTTGTAATTAAAGGGGCTACCTCGAGGTAGGCCTCGATCACTAGCGGGGTTCATTAGGGTTCCGTTTTAGGGCCACTGTTGTTTATCATTTACATAAATGATATCGACGGTGGCATCGTCAGTAGGATCGCCAAATTCGCTGATCACACCAAGCTTGGGGCCAATGTTGGGACGCCCGAAGCGATCGAGCAACTGCGTGCGGACCTACGTAGGATAGGAGAATGGTCCGAAAAATGGCAAATTTTGTTTAACTTGGGTAAATGCAAGTCATGCACATTGGCTACACCAATCCCAAGTCGGACTACTCTATGTTGGGGAGTAATATCGAGACCACTGATTTGGAAAAGGACTTGGGTGTGTTAATTAGCAGCGACCTTAAGTTTACCAAACAGTGCGTAGAGGTGGAAAAAAAAGAAGCCCAGAAGCTGTTCGGTTATATCAGGAGGCAATTTCGATTTCGGAACAAGGAGACTGTGCTCTCTCTGTACAATTCCCTGGTTCGGCCGCACCTGGAGTACGCTGTGCAGTTCTGGTCGCCCACCCTCAGGAAAGATATTGACACGCTGGAGCGAGTCCAGGCGAGGGCCACTAAGTTAATCCCTTCCGTTAGGCATATGGGCTACAATCGATGCTTACGCGCCCTGAATTTGTTTTCGCTGGAAACTCGGAGGCTGCGCGGTCAACTTATCGAGGTTTTCAAACTCTTACATGGGTTCGATGATGTCGATTTTAGAAGCATGTTTAGTTTAAATGATAATTCAACTCGCAACAATGGATGGAAGTTGGATTTCAAACGGTTTAGCACTAGTGTGTGTGGGAATTACTTTACCTGTAAGATCTGTGACACGTGGAACAGGCTACCTTCAGAAGTTGTGAACAATTCTTCTGTGGATCAGTTCAAGAAAAGGTTCGACTGAATCTTGCACACTATTTGAGGGTGTAGGAATTTTTCCCTGGCACCTGTTGCCATTGGTACCTCCTCGGTATAAGGTCGCAAGGCCTTTTGATCTCTCTCTCTCTCGTCACGCGGAGAGAGAGACAAGAAGTTTTGTTTTCAGAGTAGGATGATTACATTTAAAGTAGGTTAATTAAATCCTTTTTTCTCAAAGTAGGATGATTAAATTTAATCAAAATAGATACGTAATTAATTTCATTGTAAAATCCACGTCAAATCTTTGTCAAAATATGCTATTTCTAACTTCATCTCGCTAACCATACTTTGTATTATTTCATAATACGTACATTGAAGTTGATTTCTTTGTATGAAATTTACATAAGATTTTACTGTAATATTTTTTCCCCAATTTCAGTTTTAATTTGTCTTTATTGTCAGGTTTTTTTTGTTTTTTTTTTTGTTTTTTAGAGCTTATTTAGAAAGGATTCCTTCGATCTTACGGTTATTACGGAAAACCAGTTTAAAGGAACTGTCGCTCATATTGCATTAAAATGTCCAAACATGCACACACACACAACGTGTATATATATCCTGCGTATTCTTGGATACCTTACGACATTTTTAGATACGCACAAAGCTCATCGCTACACATACGTGGCGTGTAGATACTAGTCATTCAGACTTATTTTTATTGAAAATCATTAACTATCAAGGAAAAAGGGAGTATAATAGGAGTTACGTTAATTATGTTAAGTTAGGTTAAATGTCGCGGTTTCGTAAGGTAGCCAAACATGCGTAAAATAATCCGCAGAAGAATAAAAAAATGGAAATGACGTAGCAAAGAAAATCCAACAGAAAGCAAAACGAATTTCCAAAAAAGTTACTGTTCCCCACATCTATTTTTATAAGCTGGCAATAACTGATACTGTAAATGCGCCTTTATGGAAATTGGCGGATTTTAGAAACACCAAAAATCATCTTGTCTCATTCACTCACCAAACATTTAATTTTATATTTTGAAAACCTTTCTCAGAATTAAACATCAAAAGAAAGAAACGTGTGTGTGTGTGGTGTGTGTGTGTGTGTGTGTGTGTGTGGTGTGTGTGTTAGCAATTTGTAAAGAAGCATTTTCACGAAAATTAACAACGTTGCCGTACTAAAAAAAAAAGTGCTTTCCTGTTAACGGGAATACCCAACCGCCCGCCATCATCTGAACTCGTATCTTGCGGAATTCATGTGGCGACAACGTACCGAAAGCAGCGACGTTTTTTCTGCGATTTTAGATGACAAAGACATTTTGGCCCCCTACTAACTGATTATCGCTTACATTTTAACTAATTTCATTTAAATGATTAATAAATTCGGTATTTACGTATTATCGAGACTACGAAACTGTTTATGATGTATTTTTGCTCTCGTCATTTTCGTTTAAACTAACGAAAATATCACAACTTAACCTAACCAATTATCAAAGGCGTACAGTTGACTTAACCGGACATTCAATTAACCTAACTGGGCATTCAGTTGACCTAACCGGGCATTTTCAGTTATATTAACCTGTTAGGTTAATTCAATGCCCAGTTAGGTCAATTGAATGCCCGGTTAGGTCAACTGTACGCCCTTGATGATTGGTTAGGTTAAGTTTAAACGAAAATGACGAGAGCAAAAATATGATACATAACAAACAGTTTGGTAGCGGGCGGTTGGGTATTCCCGTTAACAGGAAAGCACCAAAAAAAATAACCACTGAATATCGTGAACGTTAGAGTTGTTATTTTTGGGACGTTAAGAATAACTTTTTTACACTCGCAATACACTTATACAATATCACGCTTATATCGTTCATCCGCGTAAAGTTTTCGTTCACAGAAAGTAGATAAATAAAAGAGAAGATAAATAAAGCATTTTCTAAATAAATAAAGCATTTGGTAACCGAAAAAAGTGTTGAAGAAGATGTGTAGGAAAGTTTGAAAAAGAGAACTGAAAGAATCCCAACAAAATCCACAGTGAGTGAGTATACTCATCCTCCATACACCCATATAATATACATACACGGTCTGTGTGTATCATATATATATGTATATTTCACCTACCAAGACGCATAAATTAAAACTTTTTTAGAAATATTTTAGCTAAAAGTTGTGAAAGTTACAAAGAAGGTAGAAAAGTTAAACACAAAACTTTTTTTCCCAAAAGACAGCAACTCCAAAGAGAAGTCGAAAAAATACGATGATATAATACTTAATTTCCTTTATCTAAAATCTCAGTTAGAAATGAAGCCTTTAATTTGTGGGTATTTGATAATATAAGGCGTGTTTTTCAATAGCCATTTCTTAATTAAAACTTTGCTGTTGAGTCTTTGTTTAAAAATGAGTTATTAAAACTGGCGTTCTAACCAGTTTCTCTAATAATTTTTCTTTTAACCAGTTTTTCAACCATATCTTTCCCTCGATTCCAATATTCATATTTCACCAGCCGTTATTATTATTATTATTATTAATAATAATAATAATAATAATAATAATAATAATAATATCTTTGACTACTAAATTTGAAGGAATTGTTTATCGAAAACTGTTAAAAAAATAGAATCAAATTTCCAGACAGCCTGTTTTACACTTACACACACACACACACACACACACACACACACACACACACACACACAGGTTTAGTATAACGGTCGTCCGAGACGACTAATTATTCTACATTAACCCCTTTATTTCAACAGTCGACCAGTCGTCTCGGAAGACCAGACGACCGTTAAAAAAACCTTGTGTTTATATATATAATTTATATATATGAATCAGCTTGATCCGAAGAAATACAGTGTCTATAAATTATCTTTACAAATTCTATTGAAATTGAATTGAATTTTTGAATTTGTAAAGATAATTTATGGATACTCTGTATAACTTGATAAGGAATATATGAGCACCAGTCGTAAAGTGATATTTTATTGTGTTCTACAACAACGCTTTCGGTAATTTTTTTATCATCCTCCTCGGTGCTAAAATGGAAACTGAAATATACGAGACATTAAATCAACGAACAAAGAAATTTGAATTATTAAATAAAAATTTAACAATACTTAACTGACACAGCTTTTGGTTTGTACAAATAAATAACTTCGCAAAATAAAAAGTCGAAATGCAAAGGCCAGGGGTACAGGTATACATTTATCTAAGAACCTTTTTCCCATTGTCAGTAGGGGTGAGTACAACGCTTGAACTTTGGGCCGAAAATGCTCAAATCAATTACAGACAAAAATAGATATGAGGATCACCACTGGAAATTAGATACCATCCCAACCTCATGAATTCCTTGCAGCCTATCATGAAAAGGTTTCTCGGGTATATCTTTTGGGGTACGTCAGATGAGACCTTCGGTTTCATTTACACACCTCATAAATCACTTTCATTCCTTCGTGCTACATTTATATTAACTCTACGTTTATTTACACATTTACCAATTACATCCTTTTATCTTTTACGCGGGTCTTCCTCTACTTTTCACAGTTATCCACTCACTGCTATACGCTTTTTTACAATTCTATCATCATTCATTCTTTCCACATAACTACACCGGCATAATGTACTATAGTCTATTCTTATCTCCAATGACTTTTTCACTCAGTACCTTTCCCAATATCCTCATTTCTCATACAGTCAATCCGTTTTTTACCAATCACTGCCAACATTTGATCGACACATCCACTATCTATTCTAAAACCGCCTCGTTCATTTGTGATTTTTTTAAAAATCTCTGTCAATACTCCTCCAGTTATTATACTTACAAGATTTATGACCCCCATAAATTTTAAGTTCACCTGTCTCAATTTATTTTTATACAGTGGTAAAATTATAGCTTTTGTTCAATCATTTGGAACACACCCACTTTCCCACGGTTTTTGACACTCTTCCACAACCAGTCCATCACTATTCTACCTCCACATTTAATCATTTTACTACATACCCCCATCAATTTTTACCGACTTTCTTTTCCTCAGCTTAACTTCCTCTAACTCGATTATTTCTACTCCTTGGTATACATATCTACATACGCCACGAAAGATAAGTGCATTCACATTTGTGTCCTGTTCATCTACCTCACCTACCAGCACATTAAAATACTCTTTAAATCCCCTAATTTGCTCAACTTGCATTAATACATCGCCATTCTTAGCTTTTATATTACCAATCATTCCACAGGACTGACCTTTCCACTTTCTCGCATTTTTCGGAGCAACTTCATGCTCTGCACACACTTCTTATTCATCTTCCTTTTCAAGTCTTCATCTATTCGTTTCACTTCTTTCTACAGGGTGTTCGAAAAGTCCCGTCACCCCCTACAAAATGTACATATTGTAATATAAATTTTAGTTTTGTGTGATTAATTGTATTTACACGTGGTAGGTGTAATTTAAGAAAGAAGTCACTAGAAACAATTACTTTAATTACAGTAAATACAGTTACTAATTACAGTTACTAATTACAGTTACTAATGAAGAATATCTGTGTGTGCACCATCATTTTCGTAACAAAGAATTATGCGCCTCCATGTGCGGTGTGAGAATCGACGCAGCATTGCTGGAGTGATTGCACCAAATGCATCTCGAACAGCGTGTTTCAGTTCCTCTGTTGTGCGGTAACGCACCCGGGATACGTTCTGCTTGGCGAAACCCCATAACGTATTGTCACATGAAGACAGATCTGGACTTCGTGGCGGCCACTCAAGAGGGTCAGGTAAATGTTGTGAGCCACGGCCAATCCATTTGTCTCTGAACACTTCGTTGAGAATTCCCTCACATTAATGGCAAAATGAGCCGGAGCCCCATCTTGTTGAAACCACACCCGACCAAGCAGCCCTAAACATTCGAGCTCAGGCGGTATGGTTTCATGCCGAGATCTTTTGTCATGTGATCTCTCATTGTGGACATGGGGACTGCAAGTTCTTGTGATCGTTTCTGAAGTGATTTTTTTCGATGAACGAGCCACCGATGCAATCACACCTTCACATTGTTCTGCTCGCGTTGTTGGTCTTCCCGACCGTGGTCTGTCATTGATGGAGCCAGTTTCAAACAGCTTTTTCTCCCAGCGTAATACCCTCTTGTTTGGTGGTGCAGCCTTATTGAATCTTGGGTTGAAATCATTCTGGACATCATGCATCGTTTTGCCAGTATGTGACCTTTCATGAGCCCATGTACTCATCACTATCCTTTCCTCCAGAGTGTAAGTGGACTGGTCTGCCATTGTTCACACAACTCTAATACCTGGAAAAGAAGAAAAGTCAATGAATCGCATATAAATTCAATTAATCACACAAAAATAAAATTGGTATTACAATAGGTACATTTTGTAGTGGGTGACGGGACTTTTCGAACACCCTGTACAACTCGCTTACATATTTTCTTTCCATTTTTTGTACAGTTCATTACATCTTCTTTCATCACTACCAGGTGGAATTTGTAGCGTTCTTTCTCAAACTTTCTTCTCCTCTTTCACTGAATTCTTCACCGCTTCGTTCCAACATGCAGTCATCTTTCTCTTCATTCCATTTCGTACGCACCCACATACATCAGATGCTGTCTTCACTAAGCATTCCTTATAAACATTCCACATATTTTATATATCCAGATATTCACTTTCTATCTCTCCCAAGACTTGCTCTGCTCTCCAATATCTGTTGCCACCTCACTGAAATTCAGCCTTTCACCTTTCATTCTCTGTCGTTCTGCACTGTTTCTCTTCCTTATACCAAACACCAACTTAACTTAACTTTATACAGTACAATCATATAGTCTGACAAACCTCCCCTCAACCCCCGACATACCTCCCTCAGCATATCTTTACTCACCAATACACAATCTACGATGCTTTTCTCCACTCTCATCTCTCTCCACATATATATATATATATATATACATTTTAACTGCAAACAACACACAGTATAATTAACGTAAAGAACGACGCTTGTATAGAAGAACGTTCCGCGCAAGATGAGGAGGAAGAACGAACAAATGAACAAATGAGGTAACCACCCGGGAATCGAACCCGGGATCTTCCGATTGCCGGTAGTGGTTATCATATCTGACCGGCAATCGGAAGATCCCGGGTTCGATTCCCGGGTGGTTGCCTCATTTTTTCATTCTCCCTCCTCATCTTGCGCGGAACGTTCTTCTATACAAGCGTCGTTCTTTACGTTATATAATATATATATATATAATATAATATAATATATATATACACGGACATCTTCCCACACTATTTTTCTCTATCACCACTGTTATTTATTCATGCTGAGAACATCATGTTTCCCAACCACTACAAGCTCAGGGCCAACTCCCATTTTCCCATTCAGATCACCCATTACAATCATTCTGTGAGCTTTGTTTCTACTGTCACACTTCTCTTCAAAACATCTATCATCAAGTGGTGTATATGCTATAATCACCGTTACTTTAACTCTCAAACTTCAACTTAGCATACAGACATTTGTTTTTTTTTTGTACATTTTTTATGCAGGGAGGTGGAGCTAAGGACGAATGCCCGCAAAAACAACCCCCTCATAGAAGAATAAGACAGCCAAAATCAAGATCCAGGGTTTTCGAGATGTCTGGACACATTGCGTTTCAAAGATTGGAGGTCATTGACAGAGGGAAAGATGGAATGAGGAAGACTTGTTCCAGAGTTGACCGGTTGAGTAGATGAAAGATTGAAAATACCGATTAACCATTGCGTTAGAGAGTTGGACAGAAAAGGAATGAGAATGTGTCGAAATATCATTCACACACTTATACTCCCTCACATGTTCATACCACCACTCCTCTTTCATTAACAAAGTAACACCTCTCCTAAATCTTCCCCCTCCCTCCATACCCGATTTCATACCTTTCATTCCTTCCCATTCCACATCATTCCTTTTCAGTTCGTTTTAAACGAACCATGAAAATCTGGATAAATCTTGGCCCCTTTCACCTTCTTTGCATCCTCATTTATGTCTCTTACATTCCACTCTAGCATACAAGCCCTCAAAAACTTCTGTATTGGGAGGTGAAGGATTTAATAGCATCCTCAGGTGTCTTCCGCACAGTCGCCTTTAACGACACGCGCGAGGGATGCAGAGGATCAATTCTTAATTCCATATGCTGAGGAAGACAAAAACGCGGGAGAGACAAAAACCTAAAGCCGTAAAACAGAAGTACGTAAAATTTAACAAAATTCATGTCCAAACACGTAACTACATTACTGAAGGTATAAAAAGACGGGTAATTCTTGTAGTTTCTCTGAGGGTTCACGTACGTATGACAATGATAAAACATGGTAACATCCGGACCCCTATTTTCTCACACGGAGTACGGGAGTTGGGGAGAGGGTTGGTTGCCTAAACTCCGACTGAGACTCAGCTGAGCCTGAGCATTCACAGTAGTCGGTCCAATTTCCAACGAAGGTGGAAGTCGAACCCGGCCCATTGACGCTTGAGCCCAATTCTAGCCAATCAACCAAGCCACTAAATGATAAATCTCAAATTATAGAATCTACAAATTAGTTGGTTGTTGCACTATATGCATATTCTAACAAAATAGTATTGAATTTCAGGTGAAAAAATGTTCTCCTTCCTCTAACGGTGGAAGAAATGAAACATGGTCCACGATTGGATAATTCATAATCTATAACCTAGGGGTTTTCAACTGGCGGTAAATGTACACCTTTGAGTACATATTAGATTTTTCAGGGGTACACAGTTAGCTGATAAAATATGTTTTTTTCTCATTTGCTTTTCTTTTGGAAGTGTATTTTTGGAAACATTTCAACAATGCAAGTTACTAATAGTATATATATATATAATATATATATATATAATATATACAGGGCGTCCCCAAAAAATGTATACACACTTTAAATACTTATAAAGGCAGTGTTTATTAAAATACATTTCATTTTCAAAATGTAATAGAATCTACAGACATTATTTAATTGTTTTTTCAACGCCTGTTTTCAAACTGACGTCCGTTCTGGTCCAGGCACTGCTGATAACGCGAAGCAATGGAATCGCAAACATCACGAAACATTTCGTTTGGTATTGTGTGCATTCTCGTTCAATGGCTGCTCTCAATTCAGCGACTGTTGCAGGTTTTATAGCGTAGACTTTGTCTTTTAAGTATCCCCATAAAAAAAGTCTAGTGGTGTGAGGTCTGGTGAACGCGGAGGGTATTCTACGAAACCCTTCGTCCAATCCACATCCACATCGTGCCAAGTACCACTCGCAATACTCCACTCTTCGGTCCGGATCATCTTCATTAATAGCATGGACTAATCTTGGAATGTAACTTTCCATGACAGCGCTTCAAAATGCGTTGGACAGACGATTCTGAAATTCCTACCTCACGACTCGCTTGCCGCACAGATTTTCTTGGACTTTGGTGATACGTTTCCAGTACTCTTTCTTGCTTTGTGGGGCTTGTCGATGTCCGTGGTCTTCCGGAACGCTTCTTGTGGACATTCTGAACAGTTCCATCGGCTTCAAACTTATCTCTAATTCGAGTGATGGTAAGTCGCGTTGGTGGATCTGTTTGAAACCCCCTCCTAAACTGTCTTTGCACTTCAACTGCGTTTTCACACTTCCAGTAGCATTTTAGAATGAATTTCCTTTGTTCAAAGCTTAGTCTGACTGCCATTATTAATTCTAATGGGTTTAACTTGGAAAGAAAGAAACATCAATTGAGCTATCGGCTGTTAAAGTGTGTATACATTTTTTGGGGACGCCCTGTATATATATATATATAATTGTATGGAAGTACACGAAAACATCTTGACTTTTCAAAGGGTACTCGGTGGAGACAAAGTTAAAAACCCCTGCAGTCTAGCCCAACTTGGTCTGAATACATGTTCGGGAGAGATGTACAGGTCTCGCCTCCTTAGGCAGGAACTTCTAGAAGTGAAAGTGACAAACATTTTCAATCCTTATTCCGTGACTATTCCGTAATAATATAATATCAATATAATTAAGTTATGAATAGGATTATATCATGTAAATCTTGTTTGGCTTTAGAAATGAGGATAAGTTTCAAAAAGATGTAACGAGCGACATTCATTAGTTACAAGTATTAAAGTATGACTGCAGGAAGTAGAACATGGTGACTCGTTTACTTGTTTGATAGACTACTAAATCTCTATCCCCGACAAATCGTACTCGTGATTCGTAAGATATTTAAGCCTGTGAAGAATAATGTCTCTAGTCAGCTGCAGTTCGAATCCCAATGATGCTGGTAATGAAAATACGAGAGATAGAACAATGGGCCGCATTTGTTGCCCTGATCGCTGTGCCAGTTTCTCGCACTCCTGACTGATTATTTATAGTCACTTTCACTGGAGTAGTCGTGCTTGAACTGATTACGTACATGAACGTACGGGAATTTTGACTTCAATTTTGAAGAATGAGTTCGGAGCATAATTCAATAAACTATACTTTTCCCCAAGTAAAAATATTTGTAAACCCTCCTTTAGAAAATTATCTCAACAAATTGGGAATTCCTTTTTTAATATTATACTGTCAGAACCATAAAAAGGAAATTCAATATGCGTAATATTTTTCTCTGCAATATATATATATAGGGTGAACCAAATGTAGGTGGACAGTAAATGATAACGTTTATTTTGAGAATACATATTTAATTTTTTTGTATACTATAATACAAAATAAAATTTAAATAAATTTAGTTATAATATTTAATATAATATAACACAAACACCATAGTTATAATGAACACCATAGTTATAATATAATATAACACAAACCGTATTCAACCTACTGTCCACCTACTTTTGGTTCACCGTGGTATATATATATATATATATATATATATATATATAAAACATGTTTTTTGTAGTTTGGTCTGTTTTACTTTATTCAATAGAAAATAGGTTTATATAGAAAATAAATGATGTGTAGTTTCAATAAATTGCTTTTCATATGCCGCCAAAACGTGCCAAACGTTTTAAATATATAAAACAAAACTTTCTTTTAATTAAACTTCGACCTACAGGCTACAGCATAGGCTTAATTACTTTTTTTCAGCTTTTTTTTTATATTTCAAGCCAAAAATATAGGTAAGTAGGCCTATACAGTCAAGAAAAATATTTGTCATGCGTGTTATATTTTGTACTGGAGACCCCATTTTGACAAAAAATCCGTGATCCCCATTCCCTAAATCAGTGGTTCTTAACCTTTTTACTACCATGCCCCCTCTAGGAATTGGTCCTTCCCTCCACGCCCCCCTTCAATCAAAATAACATTCTCAATAACTTCTCAATATTAGCCCATGCTCTCGTTAAGAGAATAACAAATACAATTAGAGAAATTCCTGTTTCTAGGGGGGCGCGCCCCCCCGGTTAAGAACCACTGCCCTAAATGATGATGTGGCACATACTTCAATTGCAGAAAAGAGCTCCAGAACTGTTTCCCACGTGACGATGGAAGTATAGGCGTACGGACATCTTTTTCTTTTGGTTGGGGCGGCTCTAAATTTGCCCGAATATTTTACAAAATTTTAACTTTAACATCGATGCCAAATACTGAATATTGCATGATTACAGAATTTTAACTTTAATCTTCGTGACAACCACTGAATATTGAATATTACATGATTACAAAAATGTAACTTCATTATCTTCATGCCGAATACTGAATATTACATGATCAAACGTACACATTATGGTAGGTGAAAATGAAGCTATTCTATAGATGACTGCGTATACAATATAATCCATATGGTATTTATAGTTTAGTAAGAGCAAAATAAACTACACTACTATCACGAACCCTAGGTTTATTCAGTTGAGTGATGACCAATTGAAATATGAATGACTGACGACGGAAACACACTCAGAAAAAATACCAGGCCCTATTCTTCCTTCTAGGTTGATAAACATTTCTTACGTGTTTTCTATATTCTTTGAAATTTTTGAAGTTTTTTTTTGGACACACACACACACACACACACACACACACACACACACACACACCAATAAAAAAGTATTTAATGTAAATTATTACATTAACCGTATTGCATCAAAATGCCTATCTATATTTGCCCCCCCCCCCAGAACCCCCTCGTACGCTTATAGATGGAAGGCTTGATAAGAGGGAGAGTGTCTCCCGAGCTTGCAGGAAACCACGATAAATTGATTGAACAATGTTCTGACAAGACTGTACAGTTGTCATTCCTGTCAGAAGACTTGTATACATTTTGGATAACACGGAAAAGTGAGTATCTAGAACTGATGTCTCAATTATTGAAAATTTGAATTCCATTTGTGACGTATACTTATGTGAATTCGGTTCCTCATCAATAGTTGCAATTCAAAGCAATGAAACGAAGTGTATACGCGTTAATTTGTGTTTAGCATACACAGTATTCAACCGAATATAAGAAAATTAACAGATACAAAGCAAGCACAGGCATCTCGGTGAAAGACATAGTCGATTACGACTAACAGAAAATAATTTCAACTATAAAAATGTAATATTACACGAGATTTTTACTTAAAAAAAAATAGCTCCTCAATTTTTACACATTTGGTAATTTTCGCTGGAAAAAGAAGGAGCATCTGAAGATCAGGGCCCCCAGCCTTCGTTAGTTAGCCTTATAAGGCTAACTAACGAAGGCTGGGGGCCCTGATCTTCAAGTGATCCAAAAAGAATTCTACCAGACACCCGAATTTGTCATGATACACGAGTATTTTAACATAACCCCACAGATAAAAGTCCAAAAGGGTTAAATGGGTTGATCGAGGTGGCCTATCCAGCGCTGAAACGCATCAACATGAACGAGATTCACCAAAAGTTAACGTCTGGTGTGCTATATCACGTAGCTGCATAATCACTTTATTTTTCATTGACGACTGTACCGTGATTGGAGCGAATTATCTTATAGTGGTGACATTTTTATTTCTCCACCTAAAGACTATTGGAGTTGATTATGCAGTTGTTGTTAGGCAACTTTCTGGACGCAACCTTTTCTCGGCGCTACATAGACCTTGTTGGACCGATAGTATTGCCACCTCAATTACCTAACTTAACCCCTTTGGATTTTTATCTATAGAGTATGTTCAAATACTTGCGCAGTTTGATAAACCCGGTAGTCTGGCAGAACTCCGTTAAAGAAACAGTTTCTTGTTACTGCTCTGATGGGGTTCGAAGGTCGAATACGCTTTGTAGCGACAAATGATAGCCATTTTATGAAAGTGTTCTAAACGTGGACAGTTTCGAAATGCAAATAACCATATACGATATACTGAATACATATATTGAATATACACAGCGATTAAATACCAAAAACTGACCACGTTGTTTTTGCACCATTATTTCTGGTACACCTTGTATCTTCAACAGTAAAAATGAATATGATCCAAAGATATGTAAAAAGGAAATTTTATTTATTATTTTTATTTTATTACTTTCAGGTTTTTATTTTAAATAAAATTATTTTTGGCAACATTTAAAATAAAAAAAACAAAAAAGAAAGAACGAAAAGTAAAAAAGTTTTTTGACAAAATAAACGAGTGAAAAAACAAAACTTAAAAAGAACATCGCATCACAAACACACACACAATATATATATATACGAGAGAGAGAGAGAGAGTTACAAGGAGTTACAAGGAAAAGAAGTACCTCAAAAGGCCTTGCGGCCCATACCGAGGAGGTACCAATGGCAACGGGTGCCAGGGAAAATTTTGTAAAAGTTATTTTTCTTTCAACTATCCTAGCAGTAGTAGAAAACTGGATAGAAAAGTAGAAGGCTCTCTCCCCACCCTCCGCTCCCTTCCTGCCAGAGGCAGGTACGGAAAAAGGTTGAAGAAAATACCTTGACCCTGGAAAAGTAGCCAAGGAAATTTTACAGGAAAGTGGAGAATATATAAATAGCTCTATATTTAGCTTGCTCACAGAGACACCGAGCAAGCGAACTCCTGCAGAGTTTTCTGAGGTTTTAATCTTAAACTATGAGTGTGTTCAGTACTTTGTCTAGCCTATTTGTAAACAGATTTACACTTTGACTGGAAACAACCTCTGAGGGAAGTTGGTTCCAGATATTAACTATTTTATAAAAGAAATTTCCGCAGACTGAGGTCCTAAATGTCTTTACACTCAAATAGTGTGCAAGATTTCGTCTAACCTTTTCTTGAACTGATCCACAGAGGAACTGTTCACAACTTCCGAAGGTAACCTGTTCCATGTGTCACAGATCTTATACGTAAAGTAATTCCCACACACACTAGTCCTAAACCGTTTCAAATCCAACTTCCAACCATTGTTGCGAGTTGGGTTATCATTTAAACTAAACATACTTCTAAAATCGACATCGTTGAACCCGCGTAAGAGCTTGAAAACTTCGATCAGTTGACCGCGCAGCCTCCGAGTTTCAAGCGAAAACAAGTTCAGGGCGCGTAACCGTCGATTGTAGCCCATATGCCTAACGGAAGGAATTAACTTTGTGGCCCTCGCCTGCACTCGCTCCAGCCTCTCAATATCTTTCCTGAGGGTGGGCGACCAGAACTGCACAGCATACTCCAGGAGCGGCCGAACAAGGGAATTGTACAGTGAGAGCACAATCTCCTTGTTCGAAACTGAAATTGCCTCCTGATATAACCCAATAGTTTCTGGGCTTTCTTTTCACCTCTACGCACTGTTTCGTAAACTTAAGGTCGCTGCTAATTAGCACACCCAAGTCCTTTTCTAAATCAGTCACCTCGATATTACTACCCAACATCGAGTAGTCCGATTTGGGATTGGCGTAGCCAATGTGCATCACTTTGCATTTACCCAAGTTAAACGGCATTTGCCATTTTTCGGACCACTCTCCTATCCTACCTAGGTCCGCACGCAGTTCCTCGATCGCTTCGGGCGTCCCAACATTGGCCCCAAGCTTGGTGTCATCAGCGAATATGGCGATCCGACTGACGATGCCACCGTCGATATCATTTATGTAAATGATAAACAACAGCGGCCCCAAAACGGAACCCTGAGGAACCCCACTAGTGACCGAGGCCCAACCCGAACTAGCACCTTTAATTACAACCCTCTGCCGCCTATTCTTCAGCCAGTTTTCAAGCCACCTACCTATTTCCCCACCGATACCCAGCGCGCGCACTTTCGCCATTAGCCGGCGGTGAGGTACCATATCAAAGGCTTTCTGAGAGAGAGAGAGAGAGAGAGAGAGAGAGAGAGAGAGAGAGAGAGAGAGAGAGAGAGAGAGAGAGAGCTCTGGATTTCAGGATATTTGGCAAACCACCTCTGAGCAGTGTTCACAGACATTCGCGGAGTTTCGCTTATCCACTTCAGGTTAATGGGATCATATATAAGACCATCGACATCGATTTTTGAATTACTGAGCTGACGTTTGACAATGCAAACGGCATCAGCAAACAAACGCGACGCCACACACTGAATGCAGCGCTTGCGATACGAGATTTGACTTCCGCAGACACCATGAAAACTCTCGAGACAACTATGATATGACGAAATGATGAAAATATGAATACAACGTTGCAACAACAATACAACAACGAATACAACAAACCGGATTTTCCGGTTCCCCTTTTGAGCAAATTATGCTAAACTTAATTTTTTAAGAAAAATAATGAGGTTTAAAAATGTAATAAAAATCCTGAAAAAGCACCATGACTTTTGCAATATACCTTATATTATTGAGTTTAGGATTAAAATAACCTCTAAATTGCTGACACATTCAGGTGATTTGTAAAAGTAAAATATGCCTATAAAATGACAGTAAAATATTGGTCTGAATTTTTTAGACAATTTTTAACTTTTTTCGCAATGGATAGAAATAAATTAGCAAAAGTAGGATCTTGGGACCTCCTAATAAGGGAACCATCTGTTTACGTGAATATATATATATATATATATATATATATATATATATATATATATACCTTAAAATCTTGTAGTACAGTTGTTTCGCGTGACGATCTCTCATTGCGCGAAGGTCAAGCTCGTAACCTCACCTCTAGAGTTAGCTTCATGAAAGAGAGAGTTGCTGAGAGTCGCTTTATCGAGCTCACCATCTCACAAAGCCAGCTACACCTGGCTTATCTGGGGTCTTCTTTTGAGGTGTCGTGAAGCGTCTTTAATTATTATTTAATTTCGCTTAATTTACGTTATCTGCACTCTACTTTCTGCACTCTCTCTCTACTGCTTTACACTGATTTCTGTATTCTATAAAAGGGTAGCGTGGCCAGCAATGGAGCCTGCAGCCGACCTGTTTTTGAACAAAGCAAGGGAGTGGAAATGACGAAATGATAACGTTTTTTGGAGTGTAGTAAATTGATTTAATTAACATATGTAAAATGTAATTGTTTGAAATATAAAAAACTAGTTGGCCACATGGAGAGGGATTGGGCCAGAGACACCCAAAAGTCAGCCTTGGGCGTGGCCAGTTATGAAGAGTGTTTTGTTCGGTTAAGATGTAATTGTGATTAAAAATTAACTATAAGCTCTCTCCACAATTCAGTGTTAAAATTATTAATTTACACTCCCCCGTCCTATTTATTGTCTTAATTAAAATAAACAAAAAAAATAGTGATAATTGTCGTCATTTCCACTCCCTCTTTTTGTTCAAATAAAGGTCGATTGCAGGCTCCATTACCGGCCACGCTAGCATTTTACAAAATACAAAAATAAGTCTAAAGCAATAGAAAGAGTGTTGGTAACGTAAGATTGAAGAAAAGTAAATAGAAATCAAAGTCGTTTCATCACATTTTAGTGATAACGGTGAATACCTTTTTGGTGAACCCATTCCAAATTTCCAAATCCTCATTTCGAAAAACAGTTTAAAAGGCGAATTCAATACGGCGTGGAGCATTTTCAAAACAACCTTAACGAATGGAATCTGTTTCGACTCGCATTTACTTCAGTGCTGGCCTACTTCACTCGAGTTTTCTTTTGAGGAAAAGTAGTTGAGCCGATTTTTTTTACTTAGCAGCTTTTTGGAGACCGATGCCTCTCGTTTTCTGAGTATCGTGGAAAGAGAGACTTCTTTAATTAAAAAAAAAAATCCCATCCAAGGCTCAATTTTCGTCTTTTTTCTTATTTCCTTTTATAAAGTCTACCTACGTTTTTAATTAAAAATCTGAGTTTAAAAATTTTATGTTCAGCTGTTTCGGCATTTAAAAAAATAATAAATTACGTAATAAATAAAAAAAACTATTAAATTTCCTTTTTAAAAACCAATACACGACAGAAGACTTCCATACATATATATATATATATATATATATATATATATATATATATATACTATATATATTATATATATCAGGGTGGGCCGTAAGTTTCCATACATAGGAAAAATTAAACGTTTGTTTTTATGTTTCAGATACCCTAAGAATATGCGTTTGACGTAAGATCTTGTTTACTGATGAAGCAAATTTTTACGTCAATGGAGAGGTTAATCGTCAAAACGTACGTTATTGGAGTAATGCTAACCCTAACTGGCTGAGTCCGACGAAGATGCAAGGTGCCGGTAAAGTGATGGTGTGGGCCGGGATATGGGGTGACAGAATTATTGGACCAATTTTTGTCAGTGGAAATCTTAATGCCGAAAGGTATCTTAACATGTTGCAAGAAGAGATTTTCCCATCCCTGCTAAACGAGGAAGGTAACTTCCCAGTTTACTTCCAGCAAGATGGAGCTCCACCTCATTATGGTCTTCACGTGCGTCGGTATTTGGATCAGCAGCAGTTTCCGATGCTTGGATTGGTCGGCGTGGTCCTGTGGAGGGCCTCCCAGATCCCCAGATCTCACCCCCTTGATTTCTATCTTTGGGGGCACTTGAAGGCCATGGTGTATCAGGAAAAGATACGAGACATAAATCATCTAAAGGAACGTATCACCAACGCCATTACAAGCATAACGTCAACTGTGCTAATGCGTGTTCATCAACAGTGGGGAACACGTATTGAAATGTGTTTTCAAAACAATGGCAAACCATGTAGAGCATATTATATAAATAAAATGGTTGTCCATAAAAAAATGTTTATTTTTCCTATGTATGGAAACTTACGGCCCACCCTGTATATCGCGAAAAAACGTGGCCACCCTTTTTACTAAAGTTTTCGGCTATGCATGTTTATGTAGAGCAAACCTGAAATGATATGAATGTATTTTCGATTAAACTAGTGCGTTTGTGTTACCTCGGAGCAAAAAGGCAAACTTACAGTACATCTTGCTCCTGAGAAATCATGCAACTGGATCTATAACTTCAGGAGTGTTTACAATGAAAACTAATGACACAGGGAAGGAAATTATTATGAATTTGACCGTTTATCGGATTAAGATACGAGCTGCTCGTACCCTGAATGGGAGTTTGGACGGAATGGTGATTTATGAAAATATGAACCCGTTCCTCCTCATATATATATATATATATAGGGTGAACCAAATGTAGGTGGACAGTAAATGATAACGCTTATTTTGAGAATACATATTTAATTTTTTTGTATACTCTAATACAAAATAAAATTTAAATAAATTTAGTTATAATATTTAATATAATATAACACAAACACCATAGTTATAATGAACACCATAGTTATAATATAATATAACACAAACCGTATTCAACCTACTGTCCACCTACTTTTGGTTCACCGTATATATATATTATATGTATTATTCATCGATGCATTTGTAGCAGAGGTCTGCACGGCAGGGCTTGTAAATAATTGATTGGAACCTTTCCAATCAATTATTATTTTATCAATCAATTAATTTTAATTGGTATATTGGCCAATCAATAATTGCAATTAATTGCAATTAATTGCAATTAATTATCCAACATAAAACACCGTATTTGTTCGAGTATTAGTTTTGATTTAGATAAGAGCCAAAATGACTGAAAAATAAAAGGCATCCCTTAATTCAAAAACACTTTAATATCTATCAGAAAACTTTCATGGCGACAAGCCGACAACATGTACATGTGCATTGTATAATGTATAGTGCTTTAGTAAAAAATAAATTGAACTTTTGAAGATCTTAAATCTTAAGGTAATACAACTAAAAGTTTCTGAAGTAGCAAACAAGTCATGAACGATTGCAGATTTCTGAAACTACTTCTTCATCCCAGAAAGAGCGATTAACTTTTAGAAATAATTGCATTTCTAAATTCATTGGAGACAAAGATTGCCGAAAATCATTTAAAGCGTAACCTGCTGAGCTGAACAAACGTTCCACGATGTTAGAAGTTGGTAACAGAAATGTACAGTTTAGATATTGCTGAGATGAAATTTCATTTGTTTTGCGCTTTTTCAAACAAATAGAGGCAAAATCATCATTTTCTGCTAGAGTATCAGATTGATGTGATGTGCCAGTTACCGTTACCACTTTTAGCTTATGTAGAGCAGAAACTTCATTCGGATTTAGCTCTGCTTCTGTGTGCTGTAAAATTTTTACAACACCATTATCAAAATCTGGGCTGTGGACAATGGCTGCTGATGGTGGTAGATATTTTTTGAATTCTTCAAAGGATACAATGCAAGAATTTCGTCAAAAAGAACTCGAACATCATACAAGTCTATGTCTTCTCTTTGCAAGGCAACTGTTACTGAGAATAACCTTTTTAGATCATCTTCCAGAGTCTGTAGATCATTGTGTTCGCGTGGAGTCAAGAGATAATCAATAAGTTTAGGGTCGTCTTGAAAAAATTCAAAAAAAGGTTTGAGTTGGATGTACCTCTTAATCATATCATAAGTACTGGACCAACGTGTTCTATTTCTTTGTATAGGTTGCAACGGTGTGTGTTCATGAAGTCTACCCGCAAGTTTTAATGATTTTAGTTTGCCCATCAGCATATTAATTTTACCTAACAGAATTTCTTTCCTATCTAGATAAGCAGAAACTGCTAGATTGAATTTATGAGAGGCACATCCAATTAGTGGCATTCCACACAAATTTGCTGTAGATTGTTCACTTCAGCATTATCACCAGTAATAGCAACAACATTTTCTAAATTTTTGTTGTATACACTTAACACATATTCAATAAATTCAACATGATCAGAAGCAGTGAAGGATGTTTCACTCATCATTGGCGAAAATGCCAGCAAAACAGTACGGTATCCATTTTGATGATCGCATGGATACGATGCAAAAAGTCCAATAAAATGCGTTGAACCATTAGTCCAGCCATCGATCACCAACGAAAATTTATCCGGAAGTTCATCTGATATTTCTTTTCTACTTCATGTGTAAGTTTCTCCATGCACTTCTTCAATGTCACATTTGTCATACTCTCCAAATTTGTATACTTGCGTGTAAGTGGGTCATCAACAAAAGAAAATGGTTTTAAACCAACACATACCCACTCAATCCAACCATGAACTTTTAATGCTGAGCGACTGACCAAACCACGTGTAGAAGGAGATGAAGAGAGAAAACTCGATACTGATCGTTGTCCAGTTTCTTTTATGTTAGAATACTCTGGGTGCTGGCTTTTTATATGATTCATAAGATTTGTCCAACCAGTACCTTTTTTCTGGGTCAACTTTTTACCACACTTGCATTTCCATAAGTGCTCACAGTCTGTTTGGTTAAAATATTGTCTAACGATTTGATCATTTTTTGATGGCATGGTGAGGGTTAATTGAAAGATTTGATATTACGACACCACATCAAAAGCCTACTATCGCCGAGTCTCGGGGCTGACTAACCGAAAAGTACAGACGACTGCGCGAATAAGTCGAAGGATGATGACGATTGATGAGTCTGTGCTGACTGCTGAGTCACGGAGTCAGTCACTTTAGTTTTTGAGTCACCTAGACTTGATGAATCATCAGCGATGATGTCATTGAATAAGCTGCAGCCTGCATTATGAGTAGAAATTTCTGATTATGGTAATATTGCAGTTAATTGCAATTAATTGCAATTAATTGTTTTGAAGCAATCAATTATTTAATTGACAATACTGTTCCAGTCAATTAATTGGATCAATATATTGCAATTAATTTTTCATCAATTAATTTTTTACAACCCCTGCTGCACGGGTCTACTTTTTCAGGCCTGGCCCTGCCCGTATCCGTAGGTTTTGGGTCCGGCCCGGTCTGGCCAGTTATGTTGTTTTTATTTTGAAGTTCGTGTCCAGCCCGCCTCGGGAAGAATTTTATAAAACATGTACCCGGCTCGGCTCGGCCCGCATTTGACACTGCGCCACCGACCTATAACACAATGCCATCCGTTATAGTATTACAGGTGTGTGACTATCGAAATCGTGTATTATGACAAACAGCAAATATAAAATTAACGTCAGCAGTATTTTTATTTTTTTTTAAATTTGAAAAAAATTGAAGCCCGAACTCAACCGTAGCCAAACACTATTTTCAGCCCATAACCACCCCGTGTTCGTCATGCTTTCAAGAAGCCCGCCCATACCAGGCCAATGGGTCGGGCCGGGCACGGGCTTACGGCCCTACCCCTGCCCGTGCAGACCTCTAATTCATAATTTAAGTGGAAGTATAAAAAGTCAAATCATCTTTCCAGATAGAACATCATTCTGTTTATACGCCCATTTCAGGATACGAGCAGCTCGCAGCAGCATTGCCAAGCAAATAGGGGGCCAAAAATATTAACGGGGCTTCCGTACGTGGTTCATTACCACCGGAATCAACAACGGTCTGTGTTAATCGAGTGAAAAGAACATCCATATCCGTATTCAATTTATTGCAGACACCTCCAGTTATTATCAATCCTGGTGCATGATTCTTCGGGAACAAGATGCCCCGCAAGTTTGCGTTTCCTCCCCAAGGCAGCACAAATTTATTTGTATCACTCAAAGTTACACTCGTACAACTTCAAGCTTGCTCTATACAAACTAGACCAAAAGCCACAAGTATCCGCAATTGCAAACCGTCCGTATACAGGCCTGTACGTATTTAGGTTTGAATAATAGTGTATATATATATATATATATATATATATATATATATATATATATATATATATATATATATTGTGTGTGTGTGTGTGTGAATATATATATATATACTGTGTGTGTGATATATATATATATATATACACACTGTGTGTGTGTGTGTGAATATATATATATATATATATATATACACATGTGTGTGTGTGTGTGTGAATAATATATATATATATATATGTGAATATATATATATATATATATATATATATATATATATATATATATATTAGTACAATTTCTTCTACATTAATAGTCACTGTAAATTCAGTGACAAGTACAGATTCTGATTCAAATCAGCGCGGATTCCGATCAGAAAGATCATGCCTACCACAACTTATAGAGCACCATAACAATATCCTAGACGCACTTGAAAACTATAATGTCATATACACTGATTTTGCTAAAGCTTTCGACAAATGCGATCATGGTATAATATTGCGTAAAATGAAACATGGGAATAACAGGCAAAGTTGGTAAATAGATTTACAACTTCTTCAGAGAACGTCTACAGGTCGTCAAAATTGAAGGTATAACATCATTAGAATCGGAAGTACGCAGCTCAGTACCACAAGGAACAGTAATGGCCGTGCTCCTTTTCATTATCATGCTAACAGACACAGACAATGAAGTAAACAACAATAGTATAGTAACATCCTTTGCAGACGATACAAAGATCAGCAGAAAAATCAGCGATGCAAAAGAGGTGGAGGCCTTGCAGAGGGACACAGACAGAATATACATGGTCAGAAGAGAATATGACATTTAACACCGAGAAATTCTAGCTCTTGAGATATGGTAGAAATGAGGAACTTAGACAGCATATTATGCCCCGGACAGACAGGAAATTCAGAGAAGCACGAAAGCGATAGATTTGGGGGTTATAGTGACCGATGGTGCGAAATTCGAGACAAAATCAGATAGCGATAAACAAAGCAAAAAAGAGTCGCGGGACAGGTACGAAAAACCTTTAAAAGAAGGGACAAGACTAATAATTCCCCTGTTGAAAACACTGATCAAACGAAAACTTGAATACTGCTCAGTCTTGACGTTCCCATACAAGAAGGAAGAAATTAATAAACGAAGATATTCAGAGACATTTCACAGCCAAGATCGATGGCTGCAAAGAATTCTACTACTAGGAAAGACTACTAACCTAAATCTGTACTCCTGGAAAGAAGAAGAGAGGTACATTATAATCTACATATGGAAAATGATTGAAAAAAAAACTGGTACCAAACTTCAAACTAAACCCAATTACCATTCAAACAACACTGGAAAATAGGAAAGGCAGAAATGTGTAGTGTTCCAAAATTAAAGGCCCGTCAAGGGACCTCCTCAACACTGAAGGAAAACAGCTTGGTTGACAGGGGGCCAAGACTTTTTAACCACCTTCCAAAAGGACCTCAGGAACGTTACAGTGGTCAAAGTTGAAGTCTTCAAAAGAAGACTAGATGCCTAGCTCAGGATGGTACCAGATGAGCCGGGTGTACCTAGCTACCTTCACCTATGTGCGGTGAAGAGCGTAAGTGAGCAACTCGCTCTTCCAACAAGCCAGGCCTTAAATTCTATTCAAACGGAATACAATTTAAAGAAGACTACATCGTAAAACAGAATAACTTTAAAAAAATAAAAAATAAAAAATAAAATTCAGAAAAGCTTTCAATACTTTGCTTTTTTCCTTATTTTGTAGTTATATATATTTTTCAGATCTCAATATTTCATATACAGGTTATATACATTTATTACATTATATATATATATATATATATATAATATATATATATATATATATAAAACTTCCAGCAGAGATTGCAAAACCTTATCTGCAGGTAAATAAATTTGTACATTTAAAGATACACACTTTTGCATATGTGAAAAAACGAATGGAATGTTCTCAGAAATGGGAGGGAACACCCCCCCCCCCAAAAAAAAACCCAGAAATAGTTATAATAATATAAATGCATATTTTTACTAAATGTTATTGGAGTTAAAAACCATATTTTACTGCCATGATGCTAAAGTACTGCAATAAATCTCTCAGTAATAATTCATTGTCAAACGAAAATTTTATATACGACCAATATCACCACGCACGAGACCTTTTACACCCAAGATGTTATAATATATATATATATATATATATACAGGGTGTCCCATAATTCCGGTCTCAATAGGAAAATTTATTTTAAATTAAATTTACAAAAGTAATACATTAAAATTAAAACGAATGTTCAAATTGATGTCTTGTTTTGGGACCTTTTTTTTTTGTTGCAGATAGAATAACACGCAATGGTCGATATGGAAGCGAGTTACACTCGTCAGGAAAAGGGCTCCGCCTTTTCCTCACGAGTGTAACTCGTATTGAAATAAATGCAATTACTAGTTCCGCTGTACATAAATTCAATATCGTAGACAATTTGATCGACATGGTGCAGTAATAGTCATCCATTTGTCAGGAGTGCCAGAAACTGGCACAAGGGTCAGGACAAACGAAAAGGGCCTAGTGCCCTAGCTCTCAGAAAAAAAAACTGAAGCATTATTCCAATCAATACAGTGGGATAACTCTGACAAATGGACAAAAAGGGTACTGGACGACTGTCCCGTTCTAATGGAATATTGATGCCGTTTTACGTGTGTGAAAATCCTTTCCCGTCTGACCTATGTAAAAGGAATCACATTGTTTACAACCAATTTTATAGATAATGCCTGAATTATTGGTAGGGCTATTTTTTACTATGATATTTTTCACAATATTGTTATATGAAAATACTACATTAATATCCAAAAGTTTAAGTACATTAGCAATGCCTAAAAAGCCCGGGAAAATTGGAAGTACTAAAATATTCTTTCACAAAGTACGAGTGCTATTATTCACACGATAGAAGGTTCATTTTGCCTTGAGACAAGATTCCATAAACGCAGGTGGGTAACACAGATCACTTCCACTACCATTGTTTACAACCAATTTTATAGATAACTTATTTAACACTGCCCAACACCAATTTTGCTGATTTAATTCTAACACCTGTCTTTAGGTAACTTTGGTGTGCTGATTTAAAAAATCACCTTAGTTTTTGCCTATCACGTCAGGTTTTCGAGCAATCAAATACGGAGATATCGCATTTTGGCAGGGTTATGCCCAATTTTTTTTCTTTTCAAAAAATAAGTTTTTACATATTCAGAATCAGCATGGAAAAGTAAACAATTGTGCAGGGAGTGAACTTTAATATACAATGGTAATATTGACACACAAAGTGATTAAAAGTGTTTAAATAAGCCAAAAATGAATCCATGATCATGACGTCACGCTCACACCTGGGGAAATCACAGATACCCAAGATTTTAATATGTTGTACATGACCTTTAGATTTAATGCACAGATTTGCGTATTCCACAGATAAAATTTTAACAGCAAAACAGCTGTCAACAGGTCTCAAAAATCATCAATTTTGATAAGTGCCCTTCATGGATCACCCAAAATAGGCATATTGCATTGCACATTGCACGAAAACCTGATATGATGGACAAAATCTAAGGTGATTTTTGAAATCAGCACATCAATATTATCCAGAAACGGGTCTTAGAATTAAATCACCAGCAAAACATTTTTTTTTGTTGGGCAGTGTAATGCCTGAATTATTGGTAGGGCTATTTTTTACTATGATATTTTTCACAATATTGTTATATGAAAATACTACATTAATATCCAAAAGTTTAAGTACATTAGCAATGCCTAAAAAGCCCGGGAAAAATGGAAGTACTAAAATATTCTTTGACAAAGTACGAGTGTTATTCACACGAATGAAGGTTCGTTTTGCCTTGTTGAGACAAGATTCCATAAACGCAGGTGGGTAACACAGATCACTTCCAATACCGTTGATTTTGTCCAATTCGGCATCGATGTATTCCGGACTGGCGATCCTAAGGGCGCGGAGAAACACTGAAGAAAAAATGGCCTCTTAGTGGGGGTGTCATGTCCAGAGTAAAAGTGTACGTAGGACAAATTGTTTGCTTTTTTCCGATAGATACTAAACTTAAAACCTGGGCTTTCCCTCTGTACACGCACATCCAAAAACGGGATTGAGTTGTCTTGTTCCACTTCTAAAGTAAACTTAATGGAGGGGACTTGATCATTTAACTGAAGGAGGAAGTCATCCAGGTCACGATTCATGGGCCAGATACACAAAATATCGTCCACGTACGGCAACCATGGGATGCCAACCCCCTCGGTGGGCTCTATTACTTATAAACTCTCTAAATGGCTTGTCAAAGTCTTGTCCCGCATTCTCGGAATTATCTCTGATTCACATGTAAAAAAATTCCATGGATCTTACCAAAAAGTTGAATAATGCACGTACTGAAACCAACGATAGATTGATCAGTTTTGATGTTTGTTCATTGTTTACAAAAGTGCCGATTGACGATATGCTTGACTTTCTCTCCCGAGAATTACATAAGTATGACCTGCCACTACCTGCACACATTGTTTTGGAACTTATTAAGCTTTGCATCAAAGACTGTAAATTCACTTTCAATAACGAGTATTATCAACAAGTTTTTGGGATGGCCATGGGCAACCCCTTGTTGCCCCTCCTCTCCAATATTTATATGGAATTTTTCGAAATTACTTACATTCCGAGAATCCTGGGGGTTGGCATCCCATGGTTGCGGTACGTCGACGATATTTTGTGTATCTGGCCCATGAATCGTGACCTGGATGACTTCCTCCTTCAGTTAAATGATCAAGTCCCCTCCATTAAGTTTACTTTAGAAATGGAACAAGACAACTCATTCCCGTTTTTGGATGTGCGTGTACATAGGGAAAGCCCAGGTTTTAAGTTTAGTATCTATCGGAAAAAAGCAAACAATTTGTCCTACGTACACTTTTACTCAGGACATGACACCCCCACTAAGAAGGCCAGTTTTTCTTCAATGTTTCTCCGCGCCCGTAGGATCGCCAGTCCGGAATACATCTATGCCGAACTGGAAAAAATCAACGGTATTCGAAGTGATCTGTGTTACCCACCTGCGTTTATGGAATCTTGTCTCAACAAGGCAAAACGAACCTTCTATCGTGTGAATAATAACACTCGTACTTTGTCAAAGAATATTTTAGTACTTCCATTTTTCCCGGGCTTTTTAGGCATTGCTAATGTCCTTAAACTTTTGGATATTAATGTAGTATTTTCATATAACAATATTGTGAAAAATATCATAGTAAAAAATAGCCCTACCAATAATTCAGGCATTATCTATAAAATTGGTTGTAAACAATGTGATTCCTTTTACATAGGTCAGACGGGAAAGGATTTTCACACACGTGTAAAACAGCATCAATATTCCGTTAGAACGGGACAGTCGTCCAGTGCCCTTTTTGTTCATTTGTCAGAGTTATCCCACTGTATTGATTGGAATAATGCTTCAGTTTTGTTTCACTCTAGCAACATTGTTAATAGAAATATTCTCGAGTCTGCCATTATCCAACTTACAAATAACTTCAACATAAGCAAAGGTCTTTTTCAACTCGATCCCGTTGTTTTGAATTCGTTCAGAACGGATTTAGACAAGAAGGGTAGAGTGCTAAACCTTTGGTAAACTTGTATGCTTCTCTAATAACTTTTATTTTTCAATTTATTTATATATATATTCGGACTTAGACAAGAAGGGCAGAGTGCTAAAACCTGGGCAGATTTCCAGTATAAATTTGTATGCTCCTTTTACAAGTTTTATTTTTATTTTTCATTCTATTTTTTTTAATTAACTATAACATTGGTTGGAAACAATTCATTTGATCTTGTGTTGGATTCGGGTAAAGTGCTAAAATAGGTAGTTTTTCCTTACAAATTTGTATGCTCCTCCCACAATCCTTTAATTTTTATTTTTTTTTATTTCTCCGTTTATTGTATATATGTATATATTTTTTTTGTAACCTATATATAGGCTGTAACTCTTTATGTACTTCAGTGTTCCTGAGGATGTCATTAGACAAAAGCGCTTGAGCACCATTCTGTTTCCTTTCCTTTCCTTCGTGGTTTTATTCATCATAAATATTTTTCACTTGTTACTTCATGAAATAATTTTCATATATATATATATATATATATATATATATATATATATATATATATATATATATATATACTGTATATAATAGTTTCTTAGATCATTACAATAGATGTTTTATAGGAAAATATTTCTACCAGAACCGAGGCGCATCTGATTTCTCCTAGATCCGATTTTAAATTATCGAAAACCTATACTTACCCGTCACCTCTTGTATGCAAGTACAAGCTTTCCCTATGAATAAGATAATGTTCCTCACAACTAATAATATAAATATAGTGTGCGACTCCAGTAACATAAAAAAAATTCTAAGATTAATAATAAAATGGTAAGAAAAATGTATGGTGTGCGTCCCACACTGCCATATTTCCTCAAGCTTGCAGGTGTTATATTTTAAGCTAATCGTTGTGTGTGTGTGTGTAACCCAACAGTTATTGGTTCATAATTCGTTGTTATACGTACCAATATAATGTTATTAAATATACTTGTATAATGATTAGTTACGTTGTTGGACTTTGAGCGGTGAGGCTCAAAATTTGCTCACAGTTGCTGGCACCGGGTCAGGTGTTCAGCCGGTCTCTTATCCGGATTTGGGAAAGTTAATCGTCCACAATTCATCGCTCATACATTTCACCGCAACACAATTCATCGCCCATACAATTCACCGAACATACATATATACATTTTATATATATATGTTCACCCCAACAAAATAAGAATGAATAAGAAAATGTTTGAAACTACTTATTTAACAAAACCACAATAAAGAAATGTGTCAAATATTTGTTTATTAAAATCATACTCAATAAAAAGTATTTGCGAAAATTATGTCTAACACACATTCTAATATGAAATGACATGGCCTGAAGTTGAAATGAAAAATACATTTTTCTAGTGTATTTTGGTGTGCTCTGTTCAAATATAACTCACTTCCTGTGCAAATGTAAAGAAATAAGAATTTGTTTACATTATTTCGGAGTCATATTTCGTCATATTTGCACAGGAAATGAAGGTTATATTTCAACAAAGCACACCAAAATACATTAGAAAGATGTATTTTTTTATTTCAACTTCAGGCCATGTCATTTGCGTTTTCGTTTTCGTCATTTTCGTTTAAACTAACGAAAATATCACGACTTAATCTAACCAATCATCAAGGGTGTACAGTTGACCTAACCGGGCATTCAATTAACCTAACCGGGCATTCAACGACTGATTTAATTTTAACTTAAACTTGCTTGGTTTGTGTTGGGGTGGAATGGCGGTAAATTTGCTTGGTTTGTGAACTGGCAGTGAATTGTGGACGGTGAATTGTGGACGGTGAATTGTGGACGGTGAATTGTGGACGGTAATTTTTCCGGATACCCTCTTATCTTGCCAATGCCTGGGCTTATGGTGATCCTGAAAGCACCCTCTCCCCCTTTCCCCGGAAAAGGTCAGAAAATGAGCAGTTCCGGATGTTACCGGTTTTTCAATAATAAATTATAACTCTAGACTGCAACTTACTTGTTCGTTAATGGAATTTTGTGTGTGAATTTTTTTCAAAGATATATCCAGCTAAAGAGAATATCACGATCGAGGAAAAATACTTTAAAGTCAGCGAGCTGCAGGTAAGAATAGCTTCTGCACTGAACTCCCCATGCAGTTCACCCTAATATGCCAATAAAACATTTTACGTTGCGAGTTTAACTCTTTCAACACTCTAATGAAATTAGAAAAGTCTTCTCTTGCACAGAATATATATATATATATATATTATATATATATATATATATATATATATATATATATATATATATATATTAGGAAAAGGTTCAGTGAAAAGCTTGACCTTCGTCAGAATGAACAATTCGGGCGGAAGCTAACCAAAGGCGTATATCAGGTTGTAACATAAATTCTGCTCGATTAGAAAACAGACGATAGATAATAGAATAACCTCAAGATAATGTGAAATAGTTTAAGAAATGTTGCAAAATACACGCGGCGATAGGTTCGCACTAGGGTTGCCCGATTTCCCGGCTCTCTCCAATCCCGGGAAAGCGGGAGCGTAATCGACGAATCCCGGGATCCCGGGAAAATCCCGGGAAAGCATTGAAAATTGTCTCAGTCCAATATTAAATTTGTCTGTTAACTGTATTCTTTTACCTTGCTAAGAATTAATATTTGAGCCAGAGTTAAGGATAAAAAAAAAATTATGTAGATAGCTCCTTTTACTAGAAAACAAAAAACTAAAATTAACTCTTTTACTAATAAAAAATCTTTTTAATCATAAAACAATAATTTTAATCTTTTATTTAACAAAAATTACTTTTGTATTTAATTCACAAAGAAAATAGAGAACTACTTATAATATTGCCTCAAGAAAAATGTTGTCGATGGTTTCATTTAATCTCGATCTCAGTTTGGTAACAAAGAGTCCTAGAGCAGAAAAGGCTCTTTCTGCTTCTACTGAAGTAGGGGGAATAGTTTTTAAAGCAAAGAAAAGTTTATTTAGATTTTCTGTTCGATCCCCAGTAATTTCAAAAATGTTGAGTTCTTTTGTAATGTTTTTCACATTGTAATAGGGAGTAATTTGTGAGTTACTTCCTGCAGCCTTGTTTATAGCTGCATTCATTCTTTCCAAACGAGAATGTGATTCTCTTGGCTCATTGCATGTAGATGATGGTGTTTTCGTTTGATTTAGATCTAATTCGAAATGGGATAGCTCCTCAGGAGATTCATCTGAAGAAGGAATGAACATTCTTTCAAATAATTTCTTTGCAGTATTCTGGAGAGAACTTTTTGATGGCAAAGTTAGATAAGGATCAGCAACTTCCCAATTTAAAGGGCTATTCAGATATTTCAGTAAACCAATTAGATATTTATTTCTTCGCTGTTCAATTCTTTTTACGACAGAATCTTTGAGGGTAAGAGAAAATGAGTTGTCTTGAGAAGATAATTCGGATCAAGTAAAGATAATCCCTCCCAACAGAAAAAGGAGGGACTATCTTTACTTGATCATTTTTTGGGAGGAATCATCTTTACTTGTTAAGTTGGTAATACCGCTTTACCGCAATACCGCAATACCGCTTTAATTAAAGTCTTTGGATCAAGTAAAGTTAAGCACCCCCAACCTTTTTTAGTTAGCTTTATAAGGCTAACTAACGAAAATATCACGACCTAACCTAACCAATCGTCAAGGGCGTACAGTTGACCTAACGATTGGTTAGGTTAAGTCGTGATATTTTCGTTAGTTAGCCTTATAAAGCTAACTAAAAAAGGTTGGGGGTGCTTATCTTTACTTGATCCATTGTAATAAATGAATTTTAATAAATTTTGTTTTCAAATAAATCATTTTTTAAAAAAAGATTCTCTTAATTTTTATCCTTATGTCAGACTGCTTCACTTTACTTTACTTTCTGGGAGGGATTATCTTTACTTGGTCATTTTTGGGAGGGATTTGCTTTACTAGTGTGACCTGTGAGGGATTATCTTTACTTGATCCGATAATTCTTCTACAATGAAAGTAAATATGCCTTCTGCAGATAGCAATGTAGCATCTCTTCGGCCTAATTTTTCAACTGCAATTTGAAGTGGTTTCAATGATGATACGACATCATTTATAAGCACTAAATTCTTTTTCTGAAAAATCAAGTTGTTCCTTTATATCTATCATCGCTTTTGCAATACATCTCTTGAGAGACGTAAATATCTCTAGCATTTCAACCAAACTATTCCATCTTGTCTGAATATCAAGTATTAACTGTAATTCATGGCCATGTTCTTCTCGAATATATTTTTGCAATATTTCATTTTTTGTTGGCGATTTCCTAAAAATTTTGACAGTTTTTCTTACCTTTTTAATGACATTGGCAATAAAAAAAATAGTACGGGAATTCCCGGGAAATGTTATGAAATCCCGGGAATAACCGCTCGCGATTTTGTCGGGATTTCCCGACCCGGGATTCCCGGGAGGGCAACCCTAGTTTGCACAGGTTTTATCACGATACAGAATGACTTAGGCTAGTGTAGGGTTAGGCTAATGAATATTTTCTCTGGTGTTTTTCACACATTTACAACGCCACCCCTACGATATTACAGTAATTGAAAAAACATGGCGCACACGAAAGAGCATATTCGACATGTGATGCTGTATGAGTTCCATAAAAATCTAACGCTAGTGAATCCGAAAAAAACATTCAGAGTTTATGGAAATGATGATGTGAGCGAATGGATGTGCAGGAGATGGTTTGAGAAGTTCAGAAATGGAGACTTCAGTCTGAAAGATTACACAGCTCAACAAAAAAAAAATTTTGTTTCGTTGCCAAGGAAATTCGTACGAATTTAGGGTATTTTGGGGTTGCTGAATTCCAAAATGAAAGTAGTTTTTCCGATTTGGCTCTAGTTCTTGAGATAATGAATACCATCAATTAATAGGAAACGTAACCATAATGCGTGCATATGGGAAACTACCGGAACATTCTAGATGGTAAAAGACGCGAATATTCTTAGTGTTTACTCCGCGATCATTCTAGAATATTCCCCCTCCGTATATAATCATCGGCCACCCAACCAGTAAGTAGGCTCCGCCTGAACATTAAATTTTTTGCATTTTTACGTGTTTCAATGGGGTACCAATTATCTCATAAATTAGAGCCAATCTAGCAAAACCGATGTCATATTCGGAATCAGCACCACAAAGTTACCCCAAAATCACTCTAATATGATTGGCAATAAAATGAGTGTTGACCAGTGTTATCAACGAACAGGACGACCAAATGAGGTAGATGAGTTGCTGAAAGCAACAGTGGAGGAAAACCCAACGGTAACTGTAAGAGAACTTAGCCTGCAACTCGGCGTTAGCCATATGACCATTCGTCGTCATTTGAAGCTGTTAGGAAAAGTAGTGAAGGTTGGAAAATGTGTTCCACATGATTTGTCACAAGCGAATCTTCAACATCGAATCGATATTTGCACATCACTGCATTCTCGGCAACTGCAGGCACCGCTTTTTGAATCGCATCGTCACTGGGGATGAAAAATGGGTCCTCCATAACAATATTAAGTGTCGACATCAGTGGCTTAGCCGTGAAACAAAGCATGAACCTCAGCCAAAGAATGGACCCCATCCAAAGAAAATTTTGCTATGCGTTTGATGGGATATGCAAGGAATTATTCATTTTTAGTTTCTGCCAGATAACCAAACAATCACCGCTGAAGTCTACTGCCAACAACTCCAACGATTGAAGATGGCATTACAAGAAAAACGTCCTGCATTAATTAATCGCAGAGGTGTTCTATTCCACCAGGATAACGCGCGCCCTCACCCAGCTTGACTCACCACTGCCCAATTGGAGGCATTTGGTTGGGTAAAAATGCCTCATCCACCTTATTCTCCGGACATCGCACCTTCAGATTGCCATTTATTCAAAAGTCTGCACCACCACCTAGATGGACAAAAATTGCAATCCAGGGAAGCTATCGAAAACGAAGTGATCGCTTTTTTTAACTCGAAACCAAGGGATTTCTTCGAACGTGGCATAAAACAACTTTTCTACAGGTGGGAGGAGGTTAAAGAAAAAGAAGGGAATTATATTGATGATTAATTTGTCATTGTCATTTAATTTTTGTTGTGAATAAACTAAAAATTCGAGCAAATTTGTCCTTATAAGTCCTTTAATTTTTGTTCCGAATGAACTAAAAATCGAGCAGAATATAGTACAACCTTATATAGTATATGTATATGTATATGTATATTATATATATATATATATTATATATATATATATAATATATATATATATATATTATAATTATATATATATACATATATATATATATATATTATATACATATAATATACATATATATATATATATTATATACATATAATATATAATAATATATATAATATATATATATATATATATATACATATATATATACATATATATATATATATACATATATATATATATATATATACATATATATATATATATATATAACATATATATATATATATATATATTATATATTATATACATATATATAATAATATATATATATATATATATATATATATATATATATGCAGTAGAGTATAAATCACGTGCAAATATATATTATTTTAATGAATATAGACAAACCTGTGTGTGTTTGTATTTAGTGCGTCCCTCTTTTGTCCTTGTAACACAGTTTGGACTCTGTTAATTAATAATGGTGTCAGTGTATTTCTTCACCACTGATAATGGAATATTCATCCAAATATCCCGCAGGTCCTTCCGCAATTGTTCAATATTAGATGACTTCAGTTTATCCTCATCAGCGTTTACTAACCCCCCCCCCCACATAACCTCAATTGGATTCATGTCGGGCCTTTGTGATGGCTTTTCCATAATTTTTAGTTCTCCAGTGTCTTCCTTTCTCTACAAATATGTAGAGACGTGTGTTTGCGTCGTCATCTCGTTGGAAGATGAACCCTTGATCAATCAGTCAAAACACAAAGTTAGCAATCCCATGGGAACTACTGTTAGCTCTGTAAACTCCGTAACCTATAATTAGGCTGACCATACGTACCGTTTTGAACGGGACAGTACCGTTTTGTATGGGTTTTTGTATGGGTTCTGTCACTGAAGAATAATTGTAAGCTCAATATGTTTATGTACTTACTTTTTCATGAATACAGAATATTACATAACCCCCGTCCCTTTTTTGCCATCCCAATGTCCCGTTTTTGTCTCAAGGAAATATGGTCAGCCTACCTATAATCTATCGAAATTGTTAGTCTGTTCATTAACTCCTTCAGTTGGTTATATTTCTGAATCCCGTATTGTAAGTAGTATGGATATTATTAACAAATTGAACTTTCCGAGCGATTCTAATTTGAAACTGGTTAATTTTGATGAGCGTTCTTTATTCACTGAAATCTCTGTTGATGACGTACTTGACTTTTTAAAAGATAAGGTTTCCGAGTATTCTTTCCCTGTTGAACGCAATGTTCTCATTGAATTAATTAAGATTTGCGTCAAAAGTTGTACATTTCAGTTTTTCAAGATAAGTTCTATGTTGCGTCGTTTGGATTAGCAACGGGTAAAATTCAGCTAACTTTCACCCGAGTTAGTTAAATTTTACCAATCCTGAAAGTGCGTCAGGATGGGTAAACTTCAAAATTGGAAACTTCAAAATTGTTTGGTATCAGTATACAGGGTGTTATCAAATTATGGTTCATAAATTAGTATACATATTCAGGACGTCAAAGTGAATAAAAAAAGTTCCCATGCACATAAATCCACAATCGCTTTGTTTCCGAAATACAATACATTGCTTTTTGCCGAGGGCGATCCAATTAAAATGAAAGTCATTGAAGTTTATCAAAGTCGTAGTTGTCTGGTTGTTTAGATAGTATTTTGCTAATTGTCATTTTAGAAACCAAAATTATTTCCTTCATTTCACGTGTCACTCTCCTGTAATGTTACAGAGAGCGTTATTTAAAAAATCTTGTTTATGAAAGTGAAGTTAATAACTAGACGAATTGTGGCAACGTGTTCAAGATTGTTCAGAAACAATACGCGACCATGTTGGTGTTTTCGAACGTATGCGGCAAAATTTTCGAGGTAAAGCATGTACTCTGATACAGGGAAACCATTTTGAGCACTTGCTGTAA
This sequence comes from Bathynomus jamesi, assembly GCA_023014485.1. Lineage (NCBI taxonomy): Eukaryota > Metazoa > Arthropoda > Malacostraca > Isopoda > Cirolanidae > Bathynomus > Bathynomus jamesi. The sequence goes on along the minus strand of JAJOZX010004334.1, from coordinate 135,987 downwards.
ATAAACTTTCATAAACTTTAATGACTTTCATTTTAATTGGATCGTCTTCGGCAAAAAAAAGCAATTAAAAACGAAGCAATTGTGGATTTATGTTCACAGGAACTTTTTTGTTCACTTTGACGTCCTGAATATGTATACTAATTTATGAAACATAATTTGATAACACCTTGTATGAATGATGTATTATGATGCTTTTAGCCTGATAATTTGGATGTTGATGACTTCCTTGACAAGCTCAATAATGTATTTCCTTCGATAAAATTTACTAATGAAAAGGAAAATAACAAATGCTTATAATTTCTCGATCTAAAAATTCGGAAATGCACAAATCAATTGAAATTTGAAGTTTTCCCTAAACTTACTGATAATAATATTTTGATAAAATATTCAATTTTTCCTTCAATGTTTGCGAGTGTCTTAAGAAGTGCTAGACCCGAATTTTTAGATTCCGAGTTCCGCAATAGTATGAACATTGGTATTAAGCAATATTATCCTGGCTCCATTTGTAGAAAATTATTTCAGCTATAAATGGATATTATAATAGCGTAATTCGCAGGAGAATTTTACCATAAAAATATCCGTAATTTCCCTGACCATATAAATTTTAAACACCTTCCGACTTTACTTAAAACAATTGGCATTAACGTAGTTTTTAATTATAAAAATACCATTAAATCTCGCTTAATAAAAAAACAGTCCAGATAATGCAGTTGGTTATCTCTACGAGTATTTTATCGCTTGTAAACAATGCGACTCAGTATATTAGTAGGTCAAACGGGAAAAACTTTAGATGTCGGAGAAAAACAACAGAAATATGGTTGGAGAACCGCCAATAATTCTAATGCATTGTTTAACCATATGTATAAATATAATCACAGTATTAATTGAGGAAGTTCTAAAATTAAAGAAAAATAAATAATAATAAAGAGGAACGTTCTAAAATGTGCATTTATATATTTTGTAAAATAATTTAACAGCAGTTCTCGAAAACTTATAAAATTGACCAAATCTTGTTAAAACACATTTTTCCCTGAATCAGTAACTGTTAATCTTTTGCTAATCCCTCCTAACTATTCTGTTTACGCTGTACACTGCCATCTCCATTCCCTGACGAAGTGTACTGCTAAATACAGGAAAAGCTTTGGAATCACTTTTCATTTTTCTCTATGGGTTTGCATCATTTATTATTTTCACGCGTTTAAGTGTGAAATTCATCCCATATACTGTCACTAGAGACACTCAGTATATTTTGCCCCACCCTTCTTTCCTTAGCAAAATAATAGGCCATGTGGCTGAAATGCCTTTTGGGCCGTAAGTTTGAACTTTCTGCGCTTCACATAACCGGATTTTTTCCAGTTTGAACCCCCCCCCTTTGTATAAAACCGCTTTTAAACGGCCTTGTATAAAACCGATGGTTAACGCAGTTTCGAAAATGGCGTCTGACAGTAATGCGCATCGTAAACAGAGAGCTATTATCGAGTTCTTAACCACAAAGAAGGAAACAGTTGGAAATATTCACAAACGTCTACAAAACAAAACGTTTACGGAGATGCTGCTGTTGATCGAAGCACAGTTGGACGCTGGTCTAAACGTGAGAGATCATCAGAGAGAGGGAGAGCCAGCCTCGATGATGAGCCACGCAGCGGTCGCCCGGCACCGGCTGTGAAATCTCTCACTGTGCAACGTGCTAACAGCATCATTCGATCAAATCGGCACGTCACATACAAGGAGCTATCACTGGAGCTAGGAATTAGTGAAGGAAGTGTGAATACGATAATTCATGAACTGGGATACTCAAAAGTGTGTTCACGGTTTGTTCTTCGCCAACTGACTGAAGATCACAAAGCACAAAGAAAAGAAATTGCTTTCGAGTCGTTGGTTCGATATGAGACAGAAGGGGATGACTTCCTTTCATGAATTGTGACACGGGATGAGACTTGGGTACACCACTTTGAACCTGAAACAAAACGCCAATCCATGGAATGGCATCACGCAGACTCCCCACGCAAGAAAAAGTTCAAAATGGCTCCCTCCCAGGAAAGGTTATGGCCACCATCTTCTGGGACATGAAAGGGGTGATTCTGGTAGATATTATGAAGAAAGGATAAACAATCAACTCATCGGCATATATTGCTACCCCCCCAGAGACTCCAGAGACGTATAAAGCGAGTTCGCGGAGAGAAAACTTAAAATCTTAAAATTTCTTCTAACTAAAGTGAATAAAATAAATTTAAAATGTCAATTTGAAAATCTGATTCCGAAATATTCACATCATTTTTTAATTTATAGTTTTTGTATACGGTTTAAATTTGGTTCTTCATAACGATTCTCAAGCGAATGGCATTCTTCTAAGATTAAATATTTATACACAAGTTGAAACTCACATACAGAATGTTCCATAAAGCAGTGTAAAAGTAATAATGGAGTGTTTAACCCTACAATGACTTATGGAACACACCGTATGCGAACTGTTCCACTTTTTCAAAATACTACAACTGTCAAAACATTAAATAACAATAACAGCGAAATGCAATTATTTTAATGCAAAAAATGTTGTATAAAATTGGCCATTACAAAGTTGCACCTATTAATTAAAAGTCAACAATTTGTCGCAAAACATTATATATATATATATATATATATATATATATTTTATTTATTTATATTCATATATATATATATATATATATATATATATATATATATATATATATATATATATATTATTCCATGCTTGGTTAAACACCAAGTCAACCATCCAGCAATTTCTTCTCGTTTTATAGAACTCATTACTAACACCATCAATTCCAGGAAACGGCAAGAGTCCTGGAATTGATGGTATTAGTAATGAGTTCTATAAAATTGGAGAAAAAATTGCTGGATGGTTGACTGAGGTGTTTAACCAAGCATGGAATGAGGAACGTATACCATCTGAGTGGAGTAAAGCAATAATATGCCAGGTATTCAAAAAAGGCGATAAACGAGACTCAAAATTATAGAGGAATTTCACTTCTTACCTGCGCAAGCAAAATTTATGAAAGAATTCTAGAGAGGAGACTAAGGTCGACAGTGGAAGAATCAATTGAAGAATAGGAGCATGGGTTTAGACCCAATAGAAGCACTGTGGACTTGGTTTTTTGGTTGAAAATGATAACGGAGAAGAGTATAGAGTGGAATAAAAAGGCGTATATTGCTTTCATTGACCTAGAAAAAGCTTTTGACCAGGTACCAAGAAATAGTTTGTGTCAGCTGTTGGAAAATCCAATGTATAGAGTAAGTCAAACTGATAAGCATCATCAAGGGCTTGTATGAAATACGCAGTAACACGGTAAGATCAAATGAAGGAAGAGAAAATTGGTTCAATGTGATAACAGGGGTGCGACAGGGGTGCGACAGGGGTGCGACAGGGGTGCGACAGGGGTGCGTGATTTCGCCACTATTGTTTATTCTCTATATGGATAGATGTTTGAAAAGAATTTGTACTCGGGAAGATAAAGAACACACTTTCGTATAAGCAGACGATGCAACGGTGATGACAAGAGATCTTCAGGAGTTACAGAGCGCGCTACAAAGATGGGATGAAATTATGAGTGATCAGGGCATGAAGATCAACAGGGCGAAGACCGAAGTGATGGCATTATCAAGAAATAGAGAGAACATAAATGCACAAATGGGGGAAACAGCTAAACCAGGCAGATTCTCGAGGAATGTGGGGATGCTTTGTCCCATCCTGAGAGAAAAAATGTACCAACTGGGGTGAAAATTGTAATATTTTTTTACACCACGATTGTCCGCCCAATATTAATTTATCGATCAGTGTTGGGCCTTGAACACTTCTCAAAAGAGTTGGATTGAAGCAGCGGAGATGCGAGTTTTTAGGTTGATAAGAAAAGTGACTTTGAGGGACAGAATTAGAAGTGAGACAATAACGCAAGAACTTGGAGTGCAGTCAGTATTAACTTGTATAGAAAAAAAACAACTAAGGTGGTATGGCCATACACGAAGAATGAGAAAGGAAAGGTTCCCACTGCAATTTTATAATTGGACGCCGAAAGGAAGGAGACCAGTGGGAAGACCAAGGAAAAGATGGAGATATATCATACAAGAAGCTATCAGCGCTAGAAGAAAAACCATGGAAGATGTGGAGGAGAGTCAACTGTATCGGGATCGGTCGGCTGGAGAATGTTCGTGGGGCTCGTTACCTGAGGGGATTCATTCCTAACAGGATGGATGGTGAGAATATATATATATATATACAGGGTGGGCCGAAAGTCTGGATCCATAGGAAAATATTTATTTTAATACATAAATTACAACAAATGGTAAATACTTAAAATGAATATCAACTTTAACTCGTAAATGCGTATCCGTGATACTGTACAGTAGTTCGTACTCCAGTATAAATACTCAAATACTTTTTTTATTTCAGCCCAGAAATGGCTTCGAATCTAACAACAGAAGACCGGGTAGAACTTGTGCTCATGTACGCAAGACAGGGAGCTACACACAGAGAAGTTGCTACCGAATTCAATAGAAATCATCCTGATAAGCATCCAGTAACACATGCGACTGTTGGCAAGTTGTTTAAACGTTTCAAAGAAACAGGAAGTGTACATGATCGACGGCGTTCTGGTCGTCCAAAAACTGCAACTGATGAAAATACCTCTGCAATGGTATGTGAAAATTTAACGAATAGTCCAGTAAAGTCAACAAGAAGATTATCAAATGAAACACGCATCTCGAGAACGTCAATTCGAAGAATTATTAAAAATCATAAATTCCATCCCTAAGTGTCTCGATGACAGGGGCCGCCAATTTGATCATTTGTTATAATTTGTTGTTTATACTGGAGTACGAACCACTGTACAGTATCACGGATACGCACTTACGAGTTAAAGTTGATATTCATTTTAAGTATTTACCATTTGTTGTAATTTATGTATTAAAATAAATATTTTCCTATGGATCCAGACTTTCGGCCCACCCTGTATATATATACATATATATATACAGGGTGATCAAAAAGTAACGCAACCCATGGGAAAACGATTTATTTCAGAGCAAGTGCTGGAAGTGGGCACCGTTCTGTGCTTCACACAAGTGGATACGGCGATTCATGTTCTTAAAGACCCTTTGCAACGTTTCCTGTGAAATTGCATCAACGCACTTCTGAATCATCGCCTGCAACAGAAGGAAAAAATCAATTATGTGCGTTTCTCCATGGGTTGCGCACATAATTGATTTTTTCCTTCTGTTGCAGGCGATGATTCAGAAGTGTGTTGATGCAATTTCACAGGAAACGTTGCAAAGGGTCTTTAAGAACATGAATCGCCGTATCCACTTGTGTGAAGCACAGAACGGTGCCCACTTCCAGCACTTGCTCTGAAATAAATCGTTTTCCCATGGGTTGCGTTACTTTTTGATCACCCTGATATATATATATATATATATATATATATATATATATATATATAATTGGTGTCTTGGAACATCTCTTCAGGATCAACCTGCGATCAGCCCCTCTGCACCCATCCCTCCTCATTTGGAATATATACAAGTATCCCTAAACGGTAAATGGGCAAATTTCTCCTACATTTTTGTCGATGGTCATTGAAGTTACATTAGCTCCGACAAGTGATGTCTCTATTTTTTTTCAAATTTTGCATCACTTACGCTCGCGTTAAGGTAAGGCGAGTTCCACTGAAAAGTTTAGAGAATGCACTTTTTTATCGTATACAACGATTTTTTTTTCGAATTCCACTCCCGTTAGGATTTTAATTAAAAAACTCGAAATCAAATTACTACTACTTCATGCGACCTCAGTTTTTACACAGCCAGTTTTTTGTTTTAGGTTAAGTTAGATTAGGTTAACCTAACCTAACGTAATCTAACCTAAATTGAGTAAAAAAAGTGACACCAATGGAGTTATTTTCAGAGTAGAAGGAAAGTGATATAAAAGATAGCACCAAATAGGAGCGAACGTAATTTTTAGCAATATATATATATATATTTCGGTGGCCCCCAAAAAAACGCCTTGAGGTTTGAACATCAATAACTTCAAAAATATGCAGTTTACACTTCCAAAATTTACAAAACCTTTACCTCAATCTATTGATAAGCCATCATAAAAATTTCAGACCTCTACATAAAATACTTTTTCCACAGCTGAGGGAACAATGAAGTATGGTGAAAAAACAAATATCATAAACTGAAAAAATTTTATTATTCACATCTTATCAACAAATACGATCAATATGTCCGCCGTCCTGCTTACAAACTAATCTTAACCTTTTCTTCCACGACATGATACATTTTCTGATTTCTGCTAATGTTATTTTGTCCCAACATTCGAGTATTTTTTTCTTTAATTGCATTTCTGTAAACTTTTCTGCTTGGCCTTCATAAATCGTCTCTGCTAGAGTGTTCCATATGCAATACTCCATGGGATTGCAATCAGGTGATTGCGAGGGCCAGTCGTTTTTTTCAATGAAGTTGACTACATTCTGTTGTAGTTAATCCTGTGTGAACTTGCTAGTATGAGCTGTAGTACCATCTTGTTGGAGTATGAAATCGTTTCCATAATACAAACGCCGATAATCAGGCAAAAGATTCTTCTCAAAGAGATTTACATAGGTTTCTGAATTAATTTTTTTATTTTCTGAAATGAAATGAATTTTCGTCTTTCCATTCCACGATACACCTGCTAATACCATGATTTTTTTTGGAAAACCGACTTGTCTGGTGGTAAAGTCTCGATGGAGGAATGTCTTTCTTACGCCGACCATAAACAACATCGTTCCGACAGTTTCGAGCAATCTCGATGGTGAAATCTTTTTCATCTGTAAAAACTATTTTTTCAACATCATTGGACGAAAATCTATCAAGCAATTTTCTACAACGAATTTTTCTTTTAGCTCTTACATTGCTGTCACGTCTTGAAACACGGATCCTTTTAAATGCTTTAAGTCCTACCGTTCTCTGCATTCTTTGTATGGAACTTCGACTGATACCTAAATTTCTTGCAATTTTCCTGAGAGCAGTGTGACCCAGGTCGATCCTCTTGAGATAGGCTCATCATTTCGATCATTGCTATATTGTCTCGAGTGTAAACTGTTTTAAGCCGACCACTTCCACGCTTCCGTGTCGTCGAACCGGTTGCTTTAAGTTTTTAAATTATTCTATTCACAGACGTAACATTACAAGTTATTCCTGGAAATTCCCTCAAAATTCTTGCCCCAGTCCATCTTTTTCCCAAGAAACACTTTTCAAGCACCGCTTTTTCATCGTTAGTTAGAACCATAATTTGAAGGGTAAGTTTAAAAAACAGTATTTAAGATGGGCGTAGCCTGTATCATCTGACGTTTTTCAGAGACTAACAGATTATCCATAGGCTAAGGAAACTACTACAAGTCTTAGGGTTTTTGATATGCCTTTTTTTTCACTATAATTCATTGTTCCCTCAGCTGTGGAAAAAGTATTTTATGTAGAGGTCTGAAATTTTTATGATGGCTTACCAATAGATTGAGGTAAAAGTTGTGTAAAATTTGGAAGTGTGAACTACATATTTTTGAAGTTATTGATGTTCAAATCTCAATGCGTTTTTTTGGGCCACCCGATATATATGAAAAAGTTGGTTCACTCCGAGTATTTACGGCAGTCCATGTCATCTCCTTCTTTATCGGTTTACCTTTGAACTTTAAGAGAGTTTGGTTCTTGTCCACGATAAGTAAACCATTAGTCTATCTTTTACTCGCTCCCTTTGTTCATTTCTGCAGAGAAAAGTTGCTTTCTTGGGCGAAGTTTATCTTCGTAACGTTCTCCAACCTTGACTCGCGTTGATAAACAAAGGTGAAAGTTAATTTGGGTTAGATGTTGTTCATGAAAGCACTTCGAAGGCTTTGTAAGGAGGTGAGTTAGTACACACACACACACACACACACACGTTTATTTACGAGAAATTTTATATACTCACTGTCCTGCTCCGCCTACTTTTGTACTAAATATAGTAACTAACCGTCTGTTGACAGTACGTCTGAAAGGAACTCGAATGCAGGACTCATTAAACAATTCACACTACTAACCTCTTAACTCTGGTAAGGAAGGCAGACGTACTCTCTTTTTCAATGAGTAACTATCTAAAATCGTAGTCATTTCTTTCCGAAAGCGTTTTTTTTTTTTTTTTTTCATTTTCAGCTCTACTTCGCATTTTTAAATTTAGTTCGAGTGAATATGGTCGTTTCCATTTCTTAAATTCGGTTCTGAGGATCGTGAATCGTGACATATGATATTAAACTATTTTTAAATATGTAAAATTGTATTATATATTGTTTCACGGTTACTCAAGTTTAAAATAACAAAATGCACCCACCCACCACCTGGGCCAATAATTGTAGTTTTATTTCCACATGGGGCACATGGGGGGAAAATAGCATCATTTAAAAAAAATAAAAATACCCAATAGTGACCTTATCATATGAACTGTAACTAATTGAAATTATCTAATTTTCTTTTGGACGTCTCGAAACGATGTGATGGATCGATTCCTTTCCTTTGACGCTTCATTCATGCAGTCTCGGAGACGAGAACCTCTCCAGTTTTCATTATTCAAAACTTGGGAATACGTTGAAGACAGATGTAAAGTAGTTCTATAATTTATTACACAAGTTTTCATTAAGGATTTTACTGGCACTTGAAGAGTCATTAAGCCTTTGTGTTGCATTATTTCTTTCTTAATATTTCATAGCATTAAAAAATGGTTTCTAGGCCTTTCTAGTGCGACTTTTATATCAAGTGGGACCTATTTTATTAAATTCATATTAATTTCCAACATTGTACAGGGTGTGGCAAAGTAGGCAGAGCGTAATTTTTCTAATATATTGTTTTTCTATTTCTAGAAAACTTATCAAATACCATAAAATATTCAACAGTTCTGCCTGTTAAGAAGCGTGTTAAAAAATGTTTAGGAGTTTATGGTGCAAAATTCGAACATTTATTATAAGACCCCGATATTAAATGCTTTTGGCGCTTCAGAGGGTTCACAAAAGTAAATAGATACCTTGGATTTTTTCACAGTTGTTGACATAATAAAAATGAATAAACAATATCAGATTTATTGAATGAATATATTTAGAATCGTGTCGCTTTCCCCTTTTCATTATGTAAAGCTGACACACGTTCTGGTATTCCATTGATGATCTTTGCCATTTGTTCTTGAGGGCGATCATCGTGGTGCCTATTGACTTTCGTGAACCCTCTGTATTTATTGTAATTGCAAAGAATAAAACTTTAAAGAAAGTACAAGCCTGAGAGTTGTAAACTAAATTAGTCTGAAAAACCAGTATAGCCTTCTTTACAGACATACAAAATCTATTATAAATGCTCGAGTAGACACAATGCTTTATAACTGAGTTGGATTATATTATATCAGAATTTCCAAATTTATGAAACCTTTTTACTTTTTATGAAGTATGCATAAACCTTGTGACTTTTCAAATTGAGTGTACCCCTTTTGTGAGTGTGTTGGCACATTCAGTTGGGCTATTTTATAGACTTTCTGTAACTCTTTAAATAGAAGTATTTACTGAAAAGAAAAAGTTTGAATATAAACACAGGGTTGTTATAGAATTTTATTTAGAGAGACATGTTAAAACTTAAAACTTGTGTAGTGGTGTGTGTGTGTGTGTGTGTGTATTACTTACTTTTGTTGTTTGAACGACGGTTCAGGATCTCTCTCTCTCTCTCTCTCTCTCCCTCTCTCTCTTCTCCTCTCTCTCTCTCTCTCTCTCTCTCTCATATATATATTGTATATATGCGAAAGTATGGTCACAGGTGCATTTTATGTTGACCAATGATGCAACTGTCATCATATTGTTTTTTAATGAAGTACAAAGTAATTTGCATAATTTTAGGCTAAGACCAGTGTGTGGTTGTTATGGCCCATTATGATGCGGTTTTTTTTTAAATGTCCTTAAACTTTCTAAGTTTAACTGACCACATAATCTTCCAATAATAATGAATAGCTAGAAAATAAAATAGATACATACAATAACGTCCGTTTCATAAACTTTCGTATTTTTTCACTAATTTTCACTTTTCACCTTTGTATAAGGACACTTTGTATAACGATATTAACGGAAATAGAAAGCTTTGGAGCCGTATTTCTTACACGAAGGTAAAAAAAATTTAAACATATATTTCAAATACAGATGCGCTCCCTAATGTTCAAAGTTACAAAACAATCTACTCCGACCATATTAAACAGACGTATCACGAATATCAAACAAGGTATATGGAGAGTGAATATATCTTAAAGGCAAACTATACTCTTCAATGTAATAGAAATTCCTACACTTATTTTGTGGTGGAATTCTGGAACAATCGATACCAAATGAATTAAAAACAACCAACTCTCTCTCTCTCTCTCTCTCTCTCTCTCTCTCTCTCTCTCTCTCTCTCTCTCTCTCCAATTGATGGTGCTTGGCTGTACTGCTCTGAGGTGAGAGGGCTTTACTGCCCAGCTGGCTGCCAGGCCAGCGTAAAGTCTCGGGCGTAGCCTCTGGGTCTGGTGGGATATCCCTTGAACACTGGATTCTAAGAGTCTGGCCGCTTGTGAGTGACTAGTAAGACTTAGTAAGGGGCTGCATCTCGCTGTCGCTCCTGGCGGAAAATCCGTGACGCTTGCGTCGCGAGTGTTTGTCAGTTGGTAGCTGCGACACGTTTGGGACGGTCCGGCCCTGGGGAGACCTTTGGTCGGTGCGGCAGCAGGAGAGGTGTAGTCTTCTGGAAGGAATGAACGTCACTTGCAAAAAGGCGGGTGCGGCTACGCGCGGGATTAATTCACCCCCCCCCCCCCCTTTTTTATATACTGGTCATAACGTTTTTGGATAGTTTTCATTGCTAGAACGCTTTATCTTATTCAGAGAATTCAGAAAAAACGAAAAAAAAGAGAAAATATGGCAGGGCCAGCTAAATTGAAAGCAGAATGCTTTAAATGTAAAGTTAATCATTGGTGCGTAGACTTCCCAGAGGGTAGTATCAGCGATATCACATCCCTTAGTGTATGTTTGTTTTGTAAACTTAGAGACAACCACGAAAAGGAAGTTAAAGAGCTAAAGGAATTAGTAAAAAAGCTTGAAGCTAGGGTCGTAGCACTGGAAATCCAACCCAGTGGACAAGATAAAATTAAAAACACACCAGCAGATTCAAACTGTAAGATTAAGTATCTAGAACAAAGGGAGGGCTCAAAGAAGGGGCTGATAGAGAAGGGTGGGAAGGGATCGATAGAGAAGGGTGGGAAGGGGCCTGCTGATGGCCCAAAGAAACCGAAGGATGTAGCTACCTGTCGGGGTGGGTCGGGTGGTGTAACTGCGTGTATGGGTGGCGACGGGTTTCGAAAGGTCTCGGGCAAGAAGGCTGCGAAGCCGAAGCCTGAGACCCCAGTTGCCCATGTCAAGACCTCTAACCGCTTTAGTCTCCTGTGCTCGAAGGAGGAAGACACCGTTTTGATTGGGGACTCGCAGATCAGGGGCCAGGAGAAGTACTTTGCTTCTGCAAACCGGGATGGGAGGAAGGTAAGGTGCTTACCTGGGCGGGGAACGGCGCACTTAAGGAAGGAGGTAGAGAAGGTGCGCGTGGCTAGTCGGAGGACTGCGATCGTTGTCCACGCTGGTGGCAATGACCTGTTCCTCAAAGGCGGTGGGGTAGGTCTTACAGAAGGGATCATCACCGAGATCATGTCTCTTGCGGATGATCTAAAACTGAAGACAGACAGGGGAATGTTAATGGGTATTTTACCGCGAATGAATGCCAGTGACCACGCGCTCAGTAAGGTCATTGGCATCAACGAGAGGGTACAAGACTTGTGCGTTCCGCTGGGCGTGAAGTTTATTGACCCCTTCGATGCATTTTCGGGTAGGTGGGACCTTTACCAGAGGGATGGTGTCCACCTCAATGACAAGGGTAAAGGTGTGCTAGGCGCGCTGCTCGACCGGCACCTATACAGAATGGTGAGGTCGAGTCCTGGGAGAGATGATGGGCCCCACCGGGGAGAGATGAGGATGAGCCGGTGGCGGACGTACCTTCAAATGAAGGGTGCGTCGAAGTACAGGTGGGTGACCCTCCTCCTACGTTGGAGGGGGCTCAGTCTCCTGCGGAAGTTGCCCCCTCGTTAGTGAGGGGCTCTTCAACTCCCGACAGCCCTGGCTGTTCGGGAAACGGGTCGTGCTAGGGGGCGGTCAGAATAGGGAAGGCTCCCTCCGTGCTATGCTTTTTAATGCTAGGTCAATTAGGAACAAGTTTCGCGAGCTACGGGCGCTCTTAGCATCAGAATACCAGGATATCGTTGCTATCACCGAGTCCTGGATTCATACTGATCGTAGGGACTACGTTGGGGAGTTCGAAATTCCGGGTATAGAATGTTTCGCAAAGACCGCACCCGTGGGGAGGGGGGTGGGGTACTAATATACGTCAGAGACACGTTGAGTCCGGTTGACTGCCAGTTCCGGTCGGAACGGGAGCTGCTTGGCGTCGATCTGAACGTGGGAGGGACGAACTATAGGTTAATCTTGGTGTACAGACCTCCGCATCTCCTCCTCGAGGAGGATACAGCCCTGTACACCGAACTCAGTAGCCTGCTAGGGGATAGGGTGTGTGTAGTTTTAGGAGACTTCAACTGTCGCGGCATAAAGTGGGAAAACAGGACTGCCGATGCTGAAGGGAGGAGGCTAGTTGACTTTGCTGATGAGAACTTCCTCACTCAGTGGGTCAACGAGCCTACACGAGGCGAAAGCGTTCTAGACTTAGTATTCACGACCGAAGACAACCTCGTCACTGGCCTCACCGTTGACGAATCGTTGGGCGGGAGTGATCACGGTCTTATTAGGTTCCGTGTGTGCGTCCCTCGGGTGAAGCGTAGTAACTCGAGAGGCAGTAAGCTCGATCTCCGGCGGGCGAACTTTGTTAGCCTCAGGGATAGCGTAGCAGAGATGGGGTTAGAGGCTGGCGGCGATGTTGAGGGAGTGTGGAGTGCATTCCGGGATGAGTTTATGGTGCTGCAGTCTGCTGCCATACCCTCAAAACCGGTCACCCCTGCTTCAACGCAGCCTAAGTGGTTCAATCGTGGCATCGCTTCGGCTATCCGAAATAGGAAAGTAGCGTATAGGAGGGCGAAGGCCAATCGTTCCCACGAGAACACTGAAGCGTATGTCCGCCTGTGTAGGGAAGTGAAGGCGAAGGTTAGGCTAGCGAAACGTAACGAAGAACTACGGGTGGCAAGCCTCTGCAAGGGGAACCCTAAGGAGTTCTTCAGTTATGTTAATAGTAGAAAGCCCATTAGAAGCATGATAGGTCCTTTAAAGGACGGAAGCGGCGTTCTGCGGACCTCCGACGCGGACATCGCTAATGTGCTTAATGAGTACTTTGCGGGAGTGTTCACCAGGGAGGATACCCGCGTCATCCCCGAGCCAGCTGTGAGGCACGAAGGTGCTGGCCTGGATAGTGTTAGATGTACCGCGACAGTCGTTGCTCATAGAATAGACAAACTGAGCGCGTTTAAGGCTCCTGGGCCAGACCAGTTTCTCCCCAGTGTTTTGCGAGAGGTGCGCGACCAGGTGGCTCCCCACCTGGCTACAGTCTTCAACAAATCGCTGGTGATGGGCCAGGTGCCTGGAGGGAGGCCAACGTGACCCCTATCTTTAAGAAAGGGGATCACGAAAGTCCAGGGAACTATCGTCCTATTAGTCTCACTTCAGTTGTAGGTAAATTATTAGAAAGGAATAGCTGATAGAATCGTTGACCATTTGGATTCCTACAAGCTGCTTGGGGACTCCCAACATGGGTTTAGACGGCATAGGTCGGTCTCACCAATTTGCTCGAGTTTTTCCACGTCATGTTGAGTGAGTACGATAAGAGTAGGGCGATTGATATACTTTATCTCGACTTTCAGAAAGCCTTTGATAAGGTACCTCACCGCCGGCTAATGGCGAAAGTGCGCGCGCTGGGTATCGGTGGGGAAATAGGTAGGTGGATTGAAAACTGGCTGAGGAATAGGCGGCAGAGGGTGGTAATTAAAGGGCTAGTTCGGGTTGGGCCTCGGTCACTAGTGGGGTTCCTCAGGGTTCCGTTTGGGGCCACTGTTATTTACCATTTACATAAATGATATCGACGGTGTCATCGTCAGTCGGATCGCCAAATTCGCTGATGACACCAAGCTTGGGGCCAATGTTGGGACGCCCGAAGCGATCGAGGAACTGCGTGCGGACCTAGGTAGGATAGGAGAATGGTCCGAAAAATGGCAAATGCCGTTTAACTTGGGTAAATGCAAAGTGATGCACATTGGCTACGCCAATCCCAAGTCGGACTACTCGATGTTGAGCAGTAATATCGAGGTGACTGATTTAGAAAAGGACTTGGGTGTGCTAATTAGCAGCGACCTTAAGTTTACGAAACAGTGTGTAGAGGTGGAAAAGAAAGCCCAGAAACTATTGGGTTATATCAGGAGGCAATTTCAGTTTCGGAACAAGGTGATTGTGCTCTCACTGTACAATTGCCTTGTTCGGCCGTACCTGGAGTATGCTGTGCAGTTCTGGTCGCCCACCCTCAGGAAAGATATTGAGAGGCTGGAGCGAGTGCAGGCGAGGGCCACAAAGTTGATCCCTTCCGTTAGGCATATGGGCTACAATCGACGGTTACGCGCCCTGAACTTGTTTTCGCTTGAAACTCGGAGGCTGCGCGGTCAACTGATCGAGGTTTTCAAGCTCTTACGAGGGTTCAACGATGTCGATTTTAGAAGTATGTTTAGTTTAAATGATAACCCAACTCGCAACAATGGTTGGAAGTTGGATTTGAAACGGTTTAGGACTAGTGTGTGTGGGAATTACGTTACGTATAAGATCTGTGACACATGGAACAGGTTACCTTCGGAAGTTGTGAACAGTTCCTCTGTGGATCAGTTCAAGAAAAGGTTAGACGAAATCTTGCACACTATTTGAGTGTGTAAAGACATTTAGGACCTCAGTCTGCGGAAATTTCTTTTCCTATAAAATAGTTAATATCTGGAACCAACTTCCCTCAGGGGTTGTTTCCAGTCAAAGTGTAAATCTGTTTAAAAATAGGCTAGACAAAGTACTGAACACAATCATAGTTTAAGATTAAAACCTCAGAAAACTCTGCAGGAGGTCACTTGCTCGGTCTCTGTGAGCAAGCTAAATATAGAGCTATTTATATATTCTCCACTTTCCTGTAAAATTTCCTTGGCTACTTTTCCAGGGTCAAGGTATTTTCTTCAACCTTTTTCCGTACCTGCCTCTGGAGGGAGGGAGCGGAGGGTGGGGAGAGAGCCTTCTACTTTTCTATCCAGTTTTCTACTACTGCTAGGATAGTTGAAAGAAAAATAAACTTTCACAAAATTTTCCCTGGCACCCGTTGCCATTGGTACCTCCTCGGTATGGGCCGCAAGGCCTTTTGAGGTACTTCTTTTCCTTGTAACTCCTTGTAACTCTCTCTCTCTCTCTCTTCTCTCTCTCTCTCTCTCTCTCTCTCTATGGGCTACAATCGACGCTTATGTGACGCGGGTTCAAAGATGTCGATTTTAGAAGCATGTTTAGTTCAAATGATAACCCAACTCGCAACAATGGTTAGAAGTTGGATTTGAAACGATTTAGGACTAGTATATGTGGGAATTACTTTAACACGTTGATAGTTTAAGATTAAAACATAAGAAAACTCTGCAGGAGTTCGCTTGCACGGTGTCTCTGTGAGCAAGGTAAATATAGAGCTATTTATATATTCTCCACTTTCCTGTAAAATTTCCTTGGCTACTTTTCCAGGGTCAAGGTATTTTCTTCAACCTTTTTCCGTACCTGCCTCTGGCAGGGAGGGAGCGGAGGGTGGGGAGAGAGCCTTCTACTTTTCTATCCAGTTTTCTACTACTGCTAGGATAGTTGAAAGAAAAATAAACTTTTAATAACAGGAATAGTTCCTCGGTGGATTAGTTCAAGAAAAGGTTAGACCAAATCTTGCACACTATTTGAGTGTGTAGAAAATTTTCCCTGGCACCCGTTGCCATTGGTACCTCCTCGGTATGGGCCGCAAGGCCTTTTGAGGTACTTCTTTTCCTTGTAACTCCTTGTAACTCTCTCTCTCTCTCTCTCTCTCTCTCTCTCTCTCTCTCTCTCTCTCTCTCTCTGTAGGTAAATTATTAGAAAGGATAATAGCTGATAGAATCGTTGACCATTTGGATTCCTACAAGCTGCTTGGGGACTCCCAACATGGGTTTAGACGGCATAGGTCGTGTCTCACCAACTTGCTCGAGTTTTTCCACGTCATGTTGAGTGAGTACGATAAGAGTAGGGCGATTGATATACTTTATCTCGACTTTCAGAAAGCCTTTGATAAGGTACCTCACCGCCGGCTAATGGCGAAAGTGCGCGCGCTGGGTATCGGTGGGGAAATAGGAGGTGGATTGAAAACTGGCTGAGGAATAGGCGGCAGAGGGTGGTAATTAAAGGGGCTAGTTCGGGTTGGGCCTCGGTCACTAGTGGGGTTCCTCAGGGTTCCGTTTTGGGGCCACTGTTGTTTACCATTTACATAAATGATATCGACGGTGGCATCGTCAGTCGGATCGCCAAATTCGCTGATGACACCAAGCTTGGGGCCAATGTTGGGACGCCCGAAGCGATCGAGGAACTGCGTGCGGACCTAGGTAGGATAGGAGAGTGGTCCGAAAAATGGCAAATGCCGTTTAACTTGGGTAAATGCAAAGTGATGCACATTGGCTACGCCAATCCCAAGTCGGACTACTCGATGTTGGGCAGTAATATCGAGGTGACTGATTTAGAAAAGGACGTGGGTGTGCTAATTAGCAGCGACCTTAAGTTTACGAAACAGTGTGTAGAGGTGGAAAAGAAAGCCCAGAAACTATTGGGTTATATCAGGAGGCAATTTCAGTTTCGGAACAAGGAGATTGTGCTCTCACTGTACAATTCCCTTGTTCGGCCGTACCTGGAGTATGCTGTGCAGTTCTGGTCGCCCACCCTCAGGAAAGATATTGAGAGGCTGGAGCGAGTGCAGGCGAGGGCCACAAAGTTAATCCCTTCCGTTAGGCATATGGGCTACAATCGACGGTTACGCGCCCTGAACTTGTTTTCGCTTGAAACTCGGAGGCTGCGCGGTCAACTGATCGAGGTTTTCAAGCTCTTACGAGGGTTCAACGCTGTCGATTTTAGAAGTATGTTTAGTTTAAATGATAACCCAACTCGCAACAATGGTTGGAAGTTGGATTTGAAACGGTTTAGGACTAGTGTGTGGGAATTACGTTACGTATAAGATCTGTGACACATGGAACAGGTTACCTTCGGAAGTTGTGAACAGTTCCTCTGTGGATCAGTTCAAGAAAAGGGTAGACGAAATCTTGCACACTATTTGAGTGTGTAAAGACATTTAGGACCTCAGTCTGCGGAAATTTCTTTTCCTATAAAATAGTTAATATCTGGAACCAACTTCCCTCAGAGGTTGTTTCCAGTCGGTGTAAATCTGTTTAAAGGTAGGCTGGACAAAGTACTGAAAGCACTCATAGTTTAAGATTAAAACCTCAGAAAACTCTGCAGGAGTTCGCTTGCTCGGTGTCTCTGTGAGCAAGCTAAATATAGAGCTATTTATATATTCTCCACTTTCCTGTAAAATTTCCTTGGCTACTTTCCCAGGGTCAAGGTATTTTCTTCAACCTTTTTCCGTACCTGCCTCTGGCAGGGAGGGAGCGGAGGGTGGGGAGAGAGCCTTCTACTTTTCTATCCAGTTTTCTACTACTGCTAGGATAGTTGAAAGACAAAATTTTCCCTGGCACCCGTTGCCATTGGTACCTCCTCGGTATGGGCCGCAAGGCCTTTTGAGGTACTTCTTTTCCTTGTAACTCCTTGTAACTCACTCTCTCTCTCTCTCTCTCTCTCTCTCTCACCTTTTATAAAGCGATTAAACTTAACAAATTCCAAAGTTACTGAAAGCACTCCTCTCTCTCTCCTTGCTAAATCCTTCTTTTAAAAATCTCTCCTATCACTTTTCACCACACTTCACATTTCATTATTGTTTGTAGTAAGACGTCGGATCAAATGTAGAATCCGGATCCCAGCCTTCTTTAGCTAGCTTTATAAGGCTAACTAACGAAAATATCATGACCTAAGCTAACCATTCGTCAAGGGCGTACAGTTAACCTAACGATTGGTTAGGTTAGGTCGTGATATTTTCGTTAGTTAGCCTTATAAAGCTAGCTAAAGAAGGCTGGGGTCCGGATTCTACATTTGATCCGAGACGTCTAATAAAAGTACAATATGTCCTCGTCTGTAATTTCCTTACAGTTTTAGACTGGTTTCATTATTTGTTGTATTTAGCTCTTAATATAAGTATATGTTCTAGTCCATAAATTCTCTTTGGTATTTACTGTAAGTCTATTATAAAAATCTATAAAAATCTTGTAATTATATCTATTATATAATTATTGTAATTACCATAATTATATCTAATTTGTAGATCTCAACATGTAAAACGTGCAAGTTTGCTAAAGGCAGTTTACAACTGTATACAGCATTTGTATTTAATAATAATACTACGAAAATTATACTCATATACAAAAATTGTACATATTTGTAAATAATTTGTAAATAATTTGTAAATAAATATTACCAAGATTCATCAAATACTCCCAACACTGAAATACTGATTTTTACTGCGAGCATTTATGGGTTTTCCTTTAATATATTTACATATATAAGAATATCGATAGATTTAAAGAAAAATTTCCCCACTGATTGTAAACTTCAATCAAATAGAACGTTCTATTACATTTTTCTAAAAGGTGGTTCAGATACATTTAATCATAATTTCATCATATTTGTACGAGTGGATGTATTCATTCAATGGCATACCCAGAACTTTGAAGTTATTTTATTGAATCTATTGTACATCGTATATACACACACACACACACACACATATATATATATATATACACAGGGTGTTTGAAAACTTTCTGTACAAATTGTAATGGGGGATAGGCAAAACCAAGACAAACCCTTTTCGTCTATAAGTGTATGTCCGCTGACGTCACCATTCGGCGCGAGAGGGCGCCGCTGCAATTGGCTAAAAGGTGAAGTGGGCTAGACTCGCGCTTGCCGCGGGCATTCTTAAATCGGACGTGTTGAAACCACATTCGTCTACGAATAGCCACGGGAACATCTCCCAGCAGTTCCGGCAACGTTTCTTCAAGAAATATCCGATAAACCCGCCCGTCGAGTCGGGCAGGCAGCAGATACGGCCCAATCAACTTGCCATGGACGATACCCGCCCAAACATTCGGCGAACCGTTCTTGATGAGCATGCACCCGTGTAGCATGTGGATTTGCGTACGCCCACACGTGAGAATTGTGCATGTTAAACACACCCTCACGTGTGAAACAGGCCTCATCTGAGAACAGCACATAAGCCTGAAAATTAGGCTGCACCGCTGTCTGCTGCAGAAACCAGCGTGCGAATTCCACACGAAGAGGGTAATCCCGAGGTTGTAATGCCTGGACTCTCTGACGATGAAACGGATGTAACTGCTGCTCGTGCAACACTCTCCAGACCAGGTCGTGGTTCACACCGACGATACGAGCAACACCTCGCGTGCTTGCGCTTGGATTGTCCTCAAATCGCCGTAGGATTTCTTCTTCCATGTCAGGAGTGCGCACGTTTCTCTCCCGACCAGTGTCATGCATATTTGCATGGAATGTTCCAGTTTCTCGCAGTCGCCGATGCAAATGCGCAAACGTTTGGTGGTTTGGCACACGTCTGTTTGGGAAGCGCTGTCGGTACAACCTCACAGCAGCTCTTCCGTTTCCATTGGCAGCCCCATACACCATATGCATGTCAGCCATCTCAGCAGTCGTGAAGCGCTCCATGTTACGCGTACTACGTCCGATTTAAGAATGCCCGCGGCAAGCGCGAGTCTAGCCCACTTCACCTTTTAGCCAATTGCAGTGGCGCCCTCTCGCGCCGAATGGTGACGTCAGCGGACATACACTTATAGACGAAAAGGGTTTGTCTTGGTGTTGCCTATCCCCCATTACAATTTGTACATAAAGTTTTCAAACACCCTGTATATACAGTGTTGACAAAAGTAAATAGACACTTACTTTCGTTTTTTTTTATTATTATTTTTATTTATCAATAAAAGTAAATAACACATTTATTGAATCAATGCATTTATAATGATGTTGCTTTCCCCTTTGCACTCTTCAAAGCTTACTGACACACGTTCTGCTATTCCATTGATGAACTTTGCCATTTGTTCTTGAGGTGTCTATTTACTTTTGTCAACTTTCTGTATACATGCATGAGTGTAAAACGACTTATTGGCGATAGCCCATTTCGTCAAGCGCAAAAATCTTGGCCCATTTTTATTAAGAGAGACTCAAATGGGAATGAAAGGGGAGAGATATCAAAGCTCTCGCCCCGAATAATGATTAGGTTAACATTCTATCACAAAATGGAAGTTGAAAGACCTCAAAATACCTCTTTTATATGCTCCATTTTATATATATATATATATATATATATATAATATATATATATAGATAGTCATAACTGATTGTGCGAAGCAAAACAATTATATCGTAAAATAACTAACTTGAGGCAGGTCCGAATGAAAGACCCAAAATACTGAAACGGATATAATTTCCCTCTCTGACAATTTTTATTCCCCGATTCTGCCATATTTTCCGACATAGAATATGAAGTCCTTATAAAAATGGAGTCACAGAACATACAATAATTAGGAAAAGAATCGCAGATGTTCAGCGAATTTAGCACCCAAATGCTTTAATTTTTATTAGACACACGCCAACGAAGAAGGGTACTTTTCCGTGTGTGTGTGTGTGTGTGTGTGTGTGTGCAGTTAACTCTGCATAAGTGAAGTCAAGTGTGTAATAATTCAGAGATTTTTTTTTTGTGTCTGAGTTACACGTTTGGTACCTTCAGACATTAAAAAAATGTACATAAAAAATCAAGAAACATTTTTGCGAAAAAAAAAGATATGTTTGTCCTGATTAGATTATGTTACGGTAAGCTAGAAGTTAATTATCGAGTACCTCACTATTTAATGACTTAACATAAACCACCTTTCGAGCCCTCTACTGCACCCGAAACACTTATCAGGCTCTTTCTCAGTTCGATGACACAGGTTAGGTTAGGTTAAATTAGATTTGGTTAATTGAGAGAGAGAGAGAGAGAGAGAGAGAGAGAGAGAGAGGTCGTCTGCATATAGACAGTGTGAGGGAGATGAGGACAAAGAGAGATGAATGAGTGATGGATGGGAGGAATATGAAGACAGAAATCGTATTAAAAAGATGAAAGAATGATCGAAGAATCACGCGCAGGAAATAAGCCCAAGAAAATACGAAAATTCGTTAAAATAAACCCTTTATCCAACACACACACACACACACACACACACACACATATATATAATAATATATATATATACACAAAATAATTCTGAATATTTGATATATGAATATTCGTCTTCAGCATTGAAGGAACTTGATCTTTTTGCACGCAACGTCTATATATATATATATATATACAGGGCGTCCCAAAAAAATGTATACACACTTTAAATACTTATAAAGGCAGTGTTTATTAAAATACATTTCATTTTCAAAATGTAATAGAATCTACAGACATTATTTAATTGTTTTGTCAACGCCTGTTTTCAAACTGACGTCCGTTCTGGTCCAGGCACTGCTGATAACGCGAAGCAATGGAATCGCAAACATCACGAAACATTTCGTTTGGTATTTGTGTGCATTCTCGTTCAATGGCTGCTCTCAATTCAGCGACTGTTGCAGGTTTTATAGCGTAGACTTTGTCTTTTAAGTATCCCCATAAAAAAAGGTCTAGTGGTGTGAGGTCTGGTGAACGCGGAGGGTGTTCTACGAAACCCCTTCGTCCAATCCACATCCACATCGTGCCAAGTACCACTCGCAATACTCCACTCTTCGGTCCGGATCATCTTCATTAATAGCATGGACTAATCTTGGAATGTAACTTTTCCATTGACAGCGCTTCAAAATGCGTTGGACAGACGATTCTGAAATTCCTACCTCACGACTCGCTTGCCGCACAGATTTTCTTGGACTTTGGTGATACGTTTCCAGTACTCTTTCTTGCTTTGTGGGGCTTGTCGATGTCCGTGGTCTTCCGGAACGCTTCTTGTGGACATTCTGAACAGTTCCATCGGCTTCAAACTTATCTCTAATTCGAGTGATGGTAAGTCACGTTGGTGGATCTGTTTGAAACTCCCTCCTAAACTGTCTTTGCACTTCAACTGCGTTTTCACACTTCCAGTAGCATTTTAGAATGAATTTCCTTTGTTCAAAGCTTAGTCTGACTGCCATTATTAATTCTAATGGGTTTAACTTGGAAAGAAAGAAACATCAATTGAGCTATCAGCTGTTAAAGTGTGTATACATTTTTTTGGGACGCCCTGTATATATGCTACTATCATTCAAATTCAGTATACTAGAGATTTTACCTGAATGTGAATGGTGCATGGGAAAATGAAAATGGATTGTCCATGAAACAGGTGTCATACTTCACATACGTAGGATTACATTTATAATTTTTTTTTTATGCAGGAAGAAAGGGCCAAGGACGAATGCCCGCAAAAGCACCCACTCCAGAGAAGAAGAAAGCCAAAATCAAGGTCGAGGGTTTTGGAGATACCTAGACACACTGCGTTTGAAAGATTGGAGGTCATAGACAGGAGGAAAGATGGTCTGAGGAAGATTGTTCCAGAGTTCACCGGTTCAGTAGAGGAAAGATTGAAAATGCCGATTAACCCTTGCATTCGAGAGTTGGACAGAAAAGGAATGAGAATGTGTAGAAAGTCTGGTGCTGCGTGCTCTCCTTAAAGGAGGAGGCATGCAGTTAGAGAGTTCAGAAGAGCAATGTCCGTTGTAGTAGCGATAGTAAAGACAGAGTGAGGCAACATTGCGGCGAAGAGAGAGGGAGTGAAGACACTGAGTGAGAGGCGGGGAACTGATGAAACTAAACGCCTTTGATTTCATTCGGTGAAGAAGAGCTTTGTGGGTTGAGCCACATGAGAAGCATACTCCATACAGGGGCGGACAAGACCCCTGTACAGAGAGAGCAACTGAGTGGGGGTGAAGAAATCGCGAAGGCGATACAGCACATCTAACCTCTTAGAAGCTGTTTTGGAAAGAGTATATGTGATCTTTGCAGGAAAGATCACGAGAAAAGGAAACGCCAACAATGTTAAGAGAAGAGAAAAGATTCAGTTGTGTATTGTTGAAGGTAAGGGGATAGTCGTGTGGAAGATTGTGACGAGTAGACAGATGGAGGAACTGAGGCATTGAAAGCCATAAGGTTTTCTCTGCCCCAATCAGAGAGAGCAGAAAGATCAGAGGTCAGGTGTTCCATAGCCGTCCAACAAATCATGAAGTGACTGTTGAGAGGGACGCTTTGTGAAGAGGATGGAGAAGTGAAGTGAAATCATCGGCATAGGAGTGAATAGGACAGGAAGTGCGAATTAAAAGATTATTATTAATAAATCAAAGGAAAAGAGTGGGTGACAGGACAGAACCCTGAGGAACACCACTGTCGATAAGCTTTACGAGAAGCACAGTGGCCATCTACAACTGCAGCTATAGATCGGTCAGAAAGGAAATTGGAGATGAAGGCACAGATAGAAGGATAAAAACCGAAGGAGGGCAGTTTGGAAATTAAAGATTTTTGCCGGGCTCTATCAAAAGCTTTTGATATGTCTAGCGCAATAACAAAAGTTCCACCAAAATTCCGAAAGGAGGATGACCAAGAGTGAGAGAGATATGCAAGAAGATCGTCAGTCGAGCGTCCTTACGGAAACCATACTAACGATCTAAAAGAAAATTGTGCAAAGAGAGGTGTTTAAGAATCTTCTATTAAGGATAGATTCAAAAACTTTAGGAAGGAAAGAAATCATAGCAATTGGACGATAGTTGAAGGGTTGAGAGCAGTTACCCTTCTTTGGGACAGGCTGAATGAAAGCAGTGAGAGACAAACAGGAAAGAGTTTGCTTAGGCAGGGTGTCAGCACTGAAGCACCGTTCTTAAGAACAACAGAAGGAACACCATCAGGACTGTGCGCCTTCCTAGAGTTGAACCCTGATCCGGCAGAAGAACATCTTTGGAGGGATTCTAATTTCAGACAAAATAAAGTCAGAGGTAGGAGGAGATGGAGGAACAGCACCGGAATCGTACAGGGTTGAATTGTAAGCAAAAGTTTGAGCGAAGAGTTCAGCTTTGTCTTGAAAAGAGACGGCAACTGAGCCGTCGGAATGGAAAAGAGGAGCGAAAGAAGAGGAAGTAAAGTTGTTGAAGAGGTTCGTAGCTAGATGCCAGAAAGAGCGAAACGAATTAGAATTGGATAGGTTTCCACATTTTTGTCTGATGAAGGAATTTTTGGCCAGGCGAAGAACAGATTTTACACGATTCCGGGCAGAAATATAAGCTGAGTGAGAGTCAGGAGTTGGATAGCGACGGTACCTTCTGAAAACTTCCTCTCTGTTGCAGATAGCATTAGAACAAGTAAAGTTAAACCAAGGTTTTTGGGCATTAGATCCAAAGGTCGGATTAGAACGATAGGACATACATAGGTCTACATACATACTGTACATACGTGCAAGCATACATGTAGATATATACTCATTCATTACACACGTAGAGTTTCGAAAAAAGTTCGACTAAAAACAAAATTTCTGAAAAAAAACATAAAAAATTACTAATTAGTAATTACCGGGTTGTGTGTTCCAAATTTTATTACTTTTACCAAAAAGTATCGAAAAGGAAAAAAGATTATTTATTACCAATTACTAGTTTTTCGTGCTTTTAAAAATTATACGTTTCTAGGTCCACTTTTTTCCTAAATACCCATTTTTCATTTTTTATGGGGTGGGCACGACGCTTGAACTTGGGACCCGAGACGATTAAATGAATTACGCACACACACAAGGATACACAGGATCACCTTGCGTATGGAGCCAGTCCTGTACCTTACGAACACCACCGTTCATGACTCAGTGGGTAACACCGTTTCCTTTTACATAACGTGAAAACACTGAGGTCGGCGCAGGTTAACAATAATCTAGGAGTTAGCGCAATGAACCGCATTCGTTTGGCCTGAGCGCTGTGCCAGTTCTTGGCCCTCCTCACTGATGATTATTGCTGTATCTACAAGAAAAGCCATAATATCTACGCAATTATGCAAGAAATTCGACCAAGTTGAAAAACAGTTATGAAAAGTCTGTATCAATATTATGGCCATTTTTTAGCATTGAATTATGTATCAAAAAGTAAAAAAAGAATTGAAGTTTTGGGCTTCCTCTCCGATTCGGCATGACAAATGCTTTCAATATCGGTGTAAGCAAAACTGGTCCTTGTAAATGGGCGAAGGAGAGGTGATAAATGGTTCTCATTCAAAATTCTCGATTGTCTTCCGAAAGGCTCGTCCAAAAATATGTTCCCGCATCCCTTACCCCAAAACCCCACTTGAAATTGCGCATTCAGATAAAGTGAGAAAAAAAATCGGTCCTTTTTCTATTGGTTAAGAAAATTATTGCGTTTTTCGAGTTTTTATTGGATCGTTCCATTAACTGTATTTAGTGAAGAGTATTCTATATGCATTTATGTAGTTTAGAATCAGTGTTAGAACGAAGCAGCTAGATGATATCAAACGCACATTCGTATGATCTACGGCATAGATGGCCAACTGGCGGTCCGCGGGCCAGTGTTATTTAGTATTTCTGACTTTTAAAATAGTTTTTGCGTGTTTTAATATTCTTGTTACAAATTCTAAGCGTACTTTACCCGGTCATATAGTTTCGGCTCCCGACTATAGTCTAGATAAGAAACTGGCCCGCGAGCATAAAGAAGTTGGCCCTCTCTGATCTACGGATTCTATTTATACATTATAGTCAGTGTGTAAAATCAATAATTTCTGCGTAATACCAAAAACTTTCAGGCACTTATGACAATGTCTGTGACTCTTAATCATTTCGTCAAAGTTAAGTTGGGTTAGGTTAGTAATGCGTAATGCTCGTGATGAAGCGTCACAGGCATTACGATGTTTGGTGATAATTTAATTAACCCTTTCACGAGAGGCGGGAATTACAATCTGACCAGAAATAATAATATAAACTGTACTGTAATGCAATGCGTGTCATTTCAGTGACTAGTTACCAAAATATTTAGTTTTGAATAACGATAAAACGTATACTTTTTGTTTGGTTTAAAGAAACATTTACTCGTTATTAAAGGGTTAAAAGCAACTTCTTATAGATTTTGGTACTTTTGAAAAGAAGGGTAAAATCTTAAAGTAATTAGAAGACTTGGAAAAAGCAGGATAAACAAAGAAAAATAGGTCATATTCACATAGTTTTAAAGGGATCAAATTAGCATTTATGTCATCTAAATTGCAATATAATCTATGCATGTTTATTTAATGTGTTTGTGTGTGTGTGTGTGTGTGTGTGTGTGTGTGTGTGTGTGTGTGTGTGTGTAATTTACTCTATACTGCTATCATTATTATTACTGTAATCAATTTAATAATAATAATAATAATAATAATACACATTTCACATGAGTAAAAAAAAATATAAAAATTATCCACAAAAATAGGGCCTCAATATGAGAACCCCCTCCCTCTGGAGTCTTAAGTAATTTTTTTTAATGGAATTCTTTGAAAAGAATTTCTGGCCTTCCCAAAACTTTTTTTTACTGGATATGATTTTGCTTCAATTTTTTTTCAGTCGTTTTGGAGTCATTATAAGTATTGAGGAACCTTAATTGAAACAAAACAGGTGCTCTCCCCTTCACTTCTTCTGAGACGCCAAGCGTTAAGTGATGATACGTTACCTGTCTCTATAATGGATCCGGTAATTTTGAGCTCCATAATGTTGACAAACTTGGGTTTGGAGTTCATAGAAAACCTACACTCACAGACACATATACAAAACAGTCAATTATTAGATATTTGCTTTGAGGATGAGGAAACTATTCACACTTTTAAATAATAACCGAGTTTTTTTTTACGAGTTTTTGCTTCGTTTCATGATTTTATCATAATTTCAATCCATATAATATAAAACTATTTTGAGAACCTAAAACCAATTATTTACAAATTTTAACAAAGAAGATTCATAAACTATCCTTTAAATGTACGTATTAAAATTATATAAGTAATGAATTAAAACCCATAGCTAAAATTTTCACTTTTAAAATTCACAAAATGAACATGATTTAATTAAATCCTAAAACCCATCAAATACTCATTACTTTAAATCTTTTGGGTTTGGCGGACTGTTACAGATTTTCACGAAACTTTGCAAATCAATTATTTACAAATTTTATCTTAAGGAAATGTCAAATTCGTAACGTAACTAAACCTAACCTAACTTACATTTACTTAGGATAAAATTTATAAATAATTGATTTGCAAAGTTTCGTGAAAATCTGTAGTAGTCCACGAAACCGAAAGGACTTCTTTTTCTTAATTAAAAATGAATAGAAAATAATTTAAACCAATATATTTTAATCTTTAATTCTCATACAGATTTAAATATTAAACTCCATTATATTATATACCTTTGGTTAGCTTCCGCCCGAATAGAATAGAATAGAATAGAATAACCTTTATTAATAATAATAAAATAAAATTTTTTTTTTTCAATTTACAATGACATGAATAATTGTGAAGCTCGACTATTTATTTTATTTAATTTGGCCCTTAAGCTTTAGGCTTTACTGGGCTCTTATTAAAAATAAGCAGCTAGTTGTTATAAATTAATAATAAATAAATAAATAAGTAAGTAAATAAGTATTATTAATAGTTAAAACATGTATTACAATATTAAACAATATGAATGGACAATATTAAACAATATTAGTGGACATAATCCTAGATTTTTGTTAGTCGGGATTTCAACTTGGTTTTAAACAAATTTACATTCACCATATTTTTTATATCGGCATGCAAGTCATTCCATAGTTTCAATCCAATGAAAATTGGTAGTTTTTGAGATAAAGACAATCTAAATTGAGGTATAACGAGCTTTGATCTATTTCTGGTCTGATACGAGTGGATTTCTTGATGAGTTACAAAGTATCTATTTACCCATTGCAAATTAATGATTTTGTTCTTACACTTGTAAATAAAAATAAAATGTGTCAGTTTGGTTATATCGTTGAGCTTTAATAGGTTTAGCTCTTTAAATAATGCACTAGAATGATCAAGGAAATCAGCATCAGATAATAACCTTATTGCTCGTTTTTGGATGACAAAGATACCATTTAATGCGTTGTTAGCGGAGTTTCCCCAAACAAGGGTGCAGTATGTTATATAAGGAAGAACAAAAGTATGATAAAGAGTCAATAAAACTTGTTTAGGGACTACATTTCTAAGTTTAAACATTATAGCAACGCTCCTTGAAATCTTTTTCGCGATATAATTTACATGATCACTCCATTGCAAATTCTTATCTAGCATTACACCAAGAAATTTTGTTACAGTACACTCCTTTATGGCGATTTCATTAACATTAAGTTCATCAAGATATACATTTCTTTTATTAGTAAAAATCATGAAATTTGTTTTACTGGTATTTAGGAAGAGTTTATTGGTGGTCAACCATTTCATTACACTGATGAATTTTGAATGAAATATATTCTTAGCTGTATTAACATCTTTGCAAGAAAAAGAGACAGTTGTATCATCTGCAAACATTATAAAGTTCAGTATATCAGATGAACGTGGAAGGTCATTTATATATAATAAAAATAACAGTGGACCCAGAACTGAGCCCTGTGGCAGTGCTAGGGTGTGTCGAATTTTTCAACTTTCAAATTCCAAATATGAGGGGTGCTAAAAAGTTGCAGCATGACTTAGGAATTCTAAAGATATTTTTGTTAATTTAATATAATTTAGTTTTGCTTGGTAAGAAGCTACATGAAAATAGTGACTTTTTTGACTTTTTTGTGGAATTATATAATAATTATTATATTAATAATTATATATGCTGTATATATAATGCACTGCTGTTTTTGCTTATTTCACAGGTTGAAACATATTCATCAGTGTGCTGAAGATTACTTGTCCGTCAGTGCTACCATCCTAACCAGTGGGAATTGACCTACAATGGCTTCTAAAAGGAGGACAAGACTGGGGACATTCACACATATGAGCAACCTAATTGGAACTGGTAGAGAGTTGTTGCCTTCTGAACTCCCAACTCTGCGAGACGTTCTGAAATATGGGCTACTGCTAAGAGAACAAAGTGGTGAGGATGTGAGAAACTACCCAGCAGCCAGTGTTGCAAAGGACATTTACCCTAAAGTGCTTGAAAAGTGGGAACGAGCAAACAGTTCTTTGGTAGCCCCAGTTGTAAATTCACGAGTCACAATCTTAAACAAGATCCAAGAGAGCTGGGAGCAGGCCAAAAACATATCTCTTGGGAGAGGAAAGCTACATGTCAAAGAGGCTTTCATTGCAAAACTTGACAAGCTTTTTGACATCCTCAGTTGCAAGTGTAAAATTGTTCTCTGCTCTGAATTTGGCTGCCTTGCAGATGCTGGTTGCAAAAACGAAACTCACATTAACTGTACATGCCCTAGGGAGATGAACATCCCTGTGAAGGGAACTTGCTTTCATTAAAGGTCAGAGAGACAAGTCTGGTTCTATTGGACCACATCAGATTGGCTTGCCAGATCAACCCGAGCACAACAGACAAGTCAAAAAGCAGAAGCGGCAAGAAGACGAAAGAAGAAGGCTTGCTGAATATAAGCAGACAAGTAAGCAGGATGTTTCAATGCCATCAAATGAAATAATTTTCTCTGATGATGAAAATGAAGAACAAATAGCTGATGCTCAAGATGGAAAGGATGGAAGTTATGAAGTGACATTAGAAATACCAAGCACGTCTTCAACTTCCAATAAAAAGCCAGAGTACAACACATTAGAAATACCTAATGTTGCTATGCATAGCATCAGATATGGTGTTGGCCTGCGTGCCACAGCTGCCATCACCACTGCTGCCTTTATGGATGCTGGCTTGATCACTGAAGAAAACAAGAGACTTGTAGTTGATCACAATAAAGTCAAGAGGGCACAAGAAAAAGTTATGAGATCCCTGGATCAGGAATTTGATCATCTTTGTAAGAAGGGTGAAATTGACTGCATCTTCTTTGACGGCCGTCAAGATACAACTAAAGTTATGCTGAAAGCAGACAATTCAGATCGTCAGTTCCCCAGCATCATCAAAGAAGAGCATTATTCTGTGTGCAGTGAGCCAGGTGGAAGATATCTCTACCACTTCACTCCTGAGAAAGGCTCAACGAGAAAAAAACCTGCTGAAGTTATTGCTGATAATCTTGTAGATTTCATGAAGAAGAAGGGCATTGATAAAAGCCTGCAGGCCATTGGAGGTGATTCTACAAATGTTAACACTGGCTGGGAGGGTGGTTCCATGCATTGGGTAGAGGTCAAGCTTTGCCGTAAGCTGATCTGGTTGGTTTGTGCCCTCCACACTAACGAGTTACCCCTGCGACACTTGATCACAGCACTGGATGGGAAGACCTTGTCTAACAACAAGTGGACAGGTAACATTGGCAAGATGCTAGACACTGCAACCGAACTTGAAATTGATCCTTCATTCACCAAACTCTCAATTGGAGAGCCTCTTACTTCACTGAGTGACAATGTCGTAAAGGATCTCTCTACTGATCAAGCGTACGGGTATAGGATCACACAGGCCATAAGGACAGGAGAACTTCCCACAGATCTGGCACTTCTTGAAATTGGTCCAGTGAGCCATTCAAGGTGGTTGACAACAGCAAACAGGCTTTGTCGCATATGGGTTTCAAAACATGGCCTTAAAGGCAAAACCCTCAACAACTTAAGACTGATAGTGGAATACATTGTTGGTGTGTACTACCCCTGTTGGTTCAACATCAAAGTAAAACACTCTTGGGTGGAAGGCCCACGCCACATCTTGTTTCAGCTGCGGCTAGTTAGTCTGCAAAGAAGGCGTAGTGGTGCTGTTTTGCCAACCATCAAGCGCTCAGCATGGTATGCATTCAGCGAAATGATAATCCAGACACACTTGTGCTCAGATGACAGTGAGGAGAGGAGAGCTGGTGTCCAAAAGATTGTTGACATGAGGGGTGGAGATGATGACACACTTGGAGATCTTTCTGTACGTCCCAGGAAGACACCTTCCATCAACCCCAGTGCTTCTTCCGTGTTGGAGCTGACAGACTGGTCTGACGGGGTATTTGAACCTCCTTTGACATGTAAACTGACTACAGCGGAAGTAAAGAAGTTCTTTGACAAACCTATGCAAGTTTCACAGTGGCCCTGTCATGCTCAGTCAATACAGAGGTGTGTGAAACAAGTCACAGAGGCAGCAGGCAGGGTGTATACACATGAGAAACGTGAGGGCTATATCAGAGGCCAAGAAGCAAGTCGGCGGCTGATGTCCAAGAACGAATCAAAGCAAGACTTGATGAAACTTGTTTAAATATTTTTTTTTACTGATGTCATTACTTTCTGATGTTGTTTTATGATTACAAGGATATGTTTTATGATTACTAGGATATGTTTTATGCAGAGAAACTAAAATTTTTATAGCATTACCTGACATTTTGAGAAGCTAAAATTAATAAATGTTGTTTTCCGAGAGCAATTTATGTGCTTTTTAATCAAACGTAGATTTACCAAGCAAAGTGTTGAGCAATCACAAAAATAATAGCAGATTTGAATTCTTCACATCCAAAAACATATTTTTAAAACCCCTCAGTGAAGGAATTGGCAAAAATTAATTTTCACCTCCCAAATTGACACACCCTACCAGTGAGTGAGTGTGGCACACCATGTTTGACAAACGCTTTAGTTGAGCAAACCTTATTTACTGATACAAAATGATATCTATTGGACAAATAACTTTTAAACCAATCACTGATTGCTCCTCTAAAGCCGTAACAATATAATTTATTAAGTAGAATATTATGGTCTATTACATCAAACGCCTTACTCAAATCCAGAAATATTGATATCATTATTTCTTTGTTCTCCTTAGCTATATTTACATTTTCATAAGATTGTTCATTCTGACGAAGGTCAAGCTTTTCACGCCACCTTAGACATACAGTTTAACGTGGAATCCGAACCACGCCCCATCAGCAGCCCAGCGTCTTAACCACTAGGCCACCTAGGGTACCCATTTATCTTAGGGTACCCATTTATCTACCAACCACTTTCTTTATTGTGTGGAAGGATGAACAGCTGGGTTTTGCTGCGCGCCGGCTGCCGTCGGGTCTTGAACCTGGGGCGGATGGATTCGTAGTCAGCGACGCTAACCACTACACCACCGAGGCGCTATATATATATCATAAGATGGGGTTAACTGGGCATCTGCAAGGGTAACTGGGCCATACTAAGTTTAAAGTAAATTTCGTTATTATTTTTTCCATAAATTTTAGGTACCTATACATAGGTAGATACCTACAATTTAAGGAAAAAATTCACACTGTTATATAACGAAATTTACCTTAAACTTAGTAGGGCCCAGTTACACCTGCAGGTGCCCAGTTACCCCATCTTACGGTATATATATATATAATTAATTCCTACACAGATTTAAATATCAAACTATATATATATATATATATATATATATATATATATATATATATATATATATAATTAATGACTAATCTTTCAAACCAACAAAAATTAATTCGTTGTAAGACTAAACAAACAATCTTAATTTTAAACCCCATAAAACATACATCAAACTTATAATTCCACAAAAAATTTAAACTCTTAAAACTCGTGAATTATCATCAGAACCCAAATAAATAGTATTAATTTAAAAAACGCGCGCGCGCAAACAAATTATATATATATATATATATATATATATATATATTATATATATATATATATATATATATATATATATATATATATATATATATATATATATATATATCATCCTTTCCATTAGTTAATAAGACATCAAAAGGTCAGTAA
This sequence comes from Bathynomus jamesi, assembly GCA_023014485.1. Classification (NCBI taxonomy): domain Eukaryota; kingdom Metazoa; phylum Arthropoda; class Malacostraca; order Isopoda; family Cirolanidae; genus Bathynomus; species Bathynomus jamesi. The sequence goes on along the minus strand of JAJOZX010004334.1, from coordinate 102,876 downwards.
TAAGCGTAACATAAATGTAAAATTCTCATTTGAATGAACTCTCTTGCCCAACATGACATATAATTTTCAAAAGAGAATTTTACATCAATATTTATTGCTACTTTTCCATTTTTTGGGTGTATATTTAAACAAAATGACGTCACATTTTTAAAAACCTTTGTTGCGAATTAAGAACGTAAAATAACGATCTATTGTTTCTAATTCCAGCTTTTAATTTATACTGTCGTGCAGTCGGTAAGGCACGACATGCATGCCGAATACTGGATTCTGGCATAATATTAAAAAAAAAAAAAAAAAGAGATTCGTTCATTATTACTTAAGAAGAAATAATAATGTGGAAGGCTGAAATTTATTATTCAGAGAAAGTTAATAATTAATAGAAGCTAAACTTTAGAAATCGTGTTACTTTCTTATAACCTTTTACAAATTGATTAAGTTTTTAATATTTACAAAATGTAGAACTTAATTAAATCCTAAATCCTTTTGTGTGTGTGTGTGTGTGTGTGCTATTTTCTTCAGCACATACTCGTATATGAATATATGCGTATTATTACTGTTTAGTGTTGTCTGCTATTTGCGCAAACAAAAGAAGTAATTCCTAATCGAAGCATGATGGAAAATTTACAGTAAAGTATGGCTGAAAATCCGCCCAAATACGGTTACCCATCACACGTTTGTTATAAGGGGATTTGAAGGTTTTTAAACGTTGAAAAGCTAAAACCAAACCTTTGTTTTTTTTGGTGTACTCTTTTTCGAGTACTACTCCCGTAGTGCAAAGTATATCGTATAACTTAAATAACTACTTTTAACCCTTTGACGACCGGTATACGTTTCTTTGAACTTAAACGTTTGTGTGTTATTGGTATTCACAATTAGATATGTTAGGTTAGTAACTATAGTCACTTAAATGACCCATTTTGGGGTTAATTTTCCAACAACTAAACGATACCTATATAAACATTTAGATGTATTTGTAGAAACGTTGCATCATTGTACAATTTATATTATTATTTCGCTGGGACACATTCAGCATGTCCCGTGGTCCTCAAAGGGTTAAATCGTCAAATAACCAGGAGACATGAAAAACGGATACTTCACAGAAAAAGAGGAGCAATCCAAGAATAAGCACCCCAAATCAATTTAGGGTGCTTTTTCTTGGATTTGGGGTCGAACGAAGGTGCTTATTCTTGGGTTGTTCTAAAATAGAGTTAAAATGGAGTTAATTGCTCTAAAATGGTTAATTGTACGCCCTTGACGTGATGTTTTCGTTAGTTTTAACGAAAATATCAAGACTTAACCTAACTAATCGTCAAGGGCGTACAGTTGACCTAACCTGGCATTCAGTTAACCTTATTTCAATATTTTTATTTTAATTGTTGTTCTAATTTTTTTATTGCAATATCTTTCGTAAACATTAAATTTTTTTTTTAATTTTACATGTTAAAATCCTTTAATTTGGATTGAGGTCGAACTGGGGTGCTGTTTCTTGGATTGGGGTCTAACTGGGTTGCTTTTTATTGGATTGGGGACTTTGGGGAGCTTATTCTTGGATTGCTCCGAAAAAGACTTCCCGCATCCTTTTATACATAGAAACATTAGCTTCAAATCACTCAAAAAAAGTAGTTTTGAAGACAATTTCTTCTATCTAAAGAAGTTTATGTATCACTAAAAGAGGTTATTATATCATCTGACAACGAGCTTTGATATCCAAAAGAAGGTAAAACTCCCCCTAGAATGCACTCTCAAAAAGAAGTTATAAGTTCTAAATTTGCAACAATATAAAAAAAAATGGTTAACACTCTGTCACCCGACCAATGGTTAATTTATCTATGGAATAATAACACTAACCATGTTTATTCATCTTTTCTCGTAACAAAGTTACAAAGATCACTGTAAAAGTTATTCGATCCAAAACGTTTCAGTAAACCACTTAATAGTGAATTGTCACGTTCAGATTTTCCACTGTACCAATTTTGGAAACACTGTAGAACGTTCCTTTCTGAAACACTGTTCCAAAAGGTGCAGTTGATGTACAGTTGCTTCACACTCTGACCGTTTTTATACAAGAAAATATTTTCATCTGTACATGTTCCACATACGCTTTGACGTAAGACGAAAATCATGAACACGCTCAGCGCTTAAAAGGGCATCGAATGTATTTTTTTAACACGCATTTCATGGTATGATTTTCCCTATTGCTTTTCTGTATTAAAAGTTTCTAGAAATCTGTTCCGTCTGCGAATAAGCAGTTTACACAAAGTTGATGACGAGCTACATTATAATTATTTACCTCATATCAGAAGACAAACAAAGACTCTGTATCGCTTTTGTTGTACGTGAAAAGCTTTTTTTTTTTTATCTGCTCTGTATGCGCATGGGCGCTAGTCTTGTTTATATCAATTCAAAATTTTCAATTTACTTGGAAAAGTAGGCTCTCTTTAGAAATTGATTAAAGCAGGTTGAGTGAGACCTATATTATAATTAGTTATCTAATATAACAATGTGATGTAAATTCTATATAAAAAAAAGAATTGACAGACCCGAATAGATAAGGCGTGAAATGATAAACACATACTTAAGTTTGGTTACATTTTAAGCCTTTCAGGAGCAAACGAATGAAACCTACCTGAACCGTAGAATTCCACCACTTCGTCTATAAAGTGTTAATTAATATAAGTTTGCATTTATATTAACATTAACAAATTAGGAATTCCCGAAACCTACAGGGTGGCCACAAAGTCCCTTTGCATGAAAAACAAGGGCAACATACAGATAGACTCTAATTTCACTGCAAAGGGACTTTGTGGCCACTCTGTACGTCTGTAATGTAATTGTCCGATAATCTAGCGTTAAATTTAATAAAATAAGTTTTTAAAATTTTAATATTTGTAAAAGTTTTCTTCAGAATTGAGTTTCCCGTTTAGTTAAAAAAAAAAGCTGTGAAGTGTAATTCTTATTTTCATTTGCCTTGTATCATACATGGCAACATGGGTCATGTTAAATCTCCAAAACATGTTTAGAAGTGAAACAGAGGTCAGAGGTAGCTTTGAAGCTACTTAAAATTTGGAAACAAAAAGCGTTCAGATACTCTATGTATTTTAACTTTTTAACTTAAAATACCGTTTTGACAGTGTGCTACATTTAAATGCGATTCCAATAATTTTTTTCTTTATGGTATTTTTATACCCGTATACCCAGCAGAAAATTTCATTTTATTATATATAACTCGCGGATAATCTCTAGGAGCGCTCCATTTTTCAATATTAAACATACACTCATAAAACATATACCATTTGAAAGCTCACATTTTTCAGAGTCTAAAAATGTAGTAAACCAAAAGTATCAACAGCAAATAAAAAGTAACGATTTAATTAATTGTTTGACGCGTGACGTCATTAACTACATTATAAAGGTTGGCTAAGTTATAAATCTTCAGTCTGTGTTGTAAGGTGGTATTTTTGGTAATTGTTACGCTAACCTAACCTAACATGAATATGTTATTACATTATCATTTGTATAATTTAGGTCTCGGGGTACGGGGGCGGAGCCCCCGTAAAGATCACGCATCACAAATTGATCGGTATAGGGTTTTATATTTAAACCTAGTTACTTTTTATTTGCTATTGATACTTCTGGATTACTACATTTTTAGACGCAGAAAAATGTGGGCTTTCAAATGGTATATATTTTATGAGTGTATGTTTAATATTGAAAAATGGAGCGCTCCTAGAGATTTACCTAACTCGCATCCTAATTTACTAAGAGTTTCAAATGAAACAATAATAAAAATTGTATGGATATATCATATATCCTAACTGTATTTTAACTGAATCAATTGAATTCTATTTTAGTATATAGATAGCAATCAAATAAATTGTTGCAGCGAGGGTCATTGATCATCTTTCAAGTGTTCTTAACTAGAACAGGAGAAACGTCGCTTCATTCTCGAATGAAAGCGTTTCAGAGTTTATTTATTCTGGACAAATTGAAGTGGGGATCTTTTCAGTTTGGCGTACTGCGGATTTTCGAACTGAACGTTTGTATACGAATAAATTTTTATATTCTAATAACGAAAATGACATTATTTTCCTGGAGAAATATGCCCAACATACGAAAGAAATTGCATTTATATACGCACTAGTTTGCATGGCGCATGACCGTTATTTACTTTACACTGCTCATGACGCCCGGATACGAGGTTGCTGTGCGGTTAATTGAATGCCCGGTTTGGTCAATTGAATGGCCGGTTAGGTCAACTGTACGCCCTTGACGATTGCTTAGGTTAAGTCGTGATATTTTCGTTAAAACTAACGAAAATATCGTGACTTAACCTAACCAATCGTCAAGGGCTTACAGTTGACCTAACCGGGTATTCAATTGACCTAACCGAACATTCAATTGACCGGGGGCAACTCACAAGTAGATATATCACAGCACTGCATTATCATATGCTCACACTACAATAATAATATTCAGACTAAACTAGGTCTAAGCAGGCAACAAATAAACATTAATAACAACAGCAAAAATTACTGTTTATGCGAGTTCGTATGGAGAAAAGGTATGCAAATGAAGATTTATTTATTAAAATATTATTAAATATTGCAAATTTTAATAAATAAAGGATATTATCCGCGTTTTACTTTGTAAAACCCACTACAAAACACTACATAATTTAGATAACGGTCATGCGTCATGCAAACTAGTGCGCATATAAATGCAATTTTTTGGTTCTTTTGCATTATCCTCCCAACACTAATTTTTTTTATATAATGTTGGTTTGGTTTTGGTTATGGTACTTTATTTTCCTTCCATTATAAAAAAAATTAGTGTTGGGATTAGGTTAGGTTAAAAACAGCCCGCCACAGGCGTTAGCCGTAGTTAGCCGGCTTCAAGTTAGGTTAGGTTAGGTTAGGTTAAGAATATTTATTCATATAACTAATGACGTAATTTCAGAATATTTATAAAAAAAATATTATATAAAAAAAAATTAGTGTTGGGAGGATAATGCAAAAGTACCAATTTTTTTCGTATGTTGCGCATATTTCTCCAGGAAAATAATGTAATTTTCGTTATTAGAATATAAAAATTTATTAGTGTACAAATTTTCAGTTCGAAAATAAATCCACAGTACGCCAAACTGAAAAGACACTAAAAATGGTAATGAATAGGTCCAAAGTGGAACAACTTTTGCGCAATCTAAAATTTTTTATATATGGATCAATTAAATCTTCCATATCGATCGTGCGTATCAATTATGGACCAATTAAACTTTGAAGCGATAGTACAATCATCGTATGGTTGAATAACCTAAATATTTATTTGGGTGTTGAAACCAAGTATCCTTTTTGGATTACCTGAAGATCAGGGCCCCCAGCCTTTTTTAGTTAGCCTTATAAGGCTAATGAAAATATCACGACTTAACCTAACCATTCGTCAAGGGCGTACAGTTGACCTAACGATTGGTTAGGTTAAGTCGTGATATTTTCGTTAGTTAGCCTTATAAGGCTAACTAACAAAGGCTGGGAGCCCTGATCTTCAGGTGATCCTATTTTTTTCACCTACGTAAAGTGCTGACTTGATAGCTACGTTTCGAAACTGAAATTATTCTAAAATGAAATAACGGCGTACTGTAAAAATGTCAGAGGTTTAACATGTCACATGGTAAAAATGATACAGGATAGGTTAGGTTAGGTTAGGTTAGGCGAACCTAATTAATACTCTATTAATAGTAGTACAGTAATTAGTATGATATACTATGTATACTACGGCACTTTTACTGTACTTATACTCCAAACAACGGACGAATGTTACGTAGAAACTATTTCATTGCGAATTAACATTAGTTAACATTAGTCAAGAGTAAGGACATTCCTCTACGAACTTTACATTGATGGTGAATTTAAGTTAAGGGAGATAGAAAACTGGACATTAGCTTTAAACGATCCTGTTTTAAACCGAGACACCTCTGAATAATCTTATCCTTTGTTTAGCTCCACATTCGCCCAGTTCCTCTCGATCCCAACTTCGACGCATGAGTGAATTCTAAATTTGCTGAGAGTGATTCCCACGCAAGTTCATTGCCAATTGGTTCAGATTGGATTTCAACTCGCTGTCCAAAACAATTACGAATCAATTATGCAAACATACAGACAAACTAGTCCATATATTGAACCTATAATTGTACAGAAGTTAAACTTTAACCTGTTAAAAAGCTATAAGTATTTGAAATATATTAATAAATAAATAAAGCTTTAACAAATAGCGAAAGAACGACACTGAAGTTCTTACGAACAAAGATTTAATCTTAAAAGTTATTTCCAAAAAGAAAAAGTCAACGACAGTTCATATAAAGTTGATGTTAATATAGTGTGTTGCGAGTCACTCGAAAGTAGAAGTACTATACATACGAAATGCCTGACAACCAAGTTTATCCTTTATGTCACACACACACACACACACACACACACACACACACACACACACACACACACACACACACACACACACACATTTTTAGTAGGAATTATATGTACAAAATCAAATGTGCGATGTTGGACCTTCTACGGGTTCACGCATTAAACATTTGAGATTCGACTGGAAGTGTGTGTATATATATATAAGCAAGGAACCACAGGGAAAAGGAAAATAAAACACGACGTCCGAGCGCTTTCGTGATATATTCATACCTTCAGGGACAAGGGAGAGATAACAAGATGTGAATGTATCACGAAAGCGCTCGGAGTTCGTGTTTTATTTTCTTTTTCCCTGTGGTTCCTTGCTTATTAAAAAGATCACGTGCTGTTTGTGAAATGTTTGCATATATATATATATATATGTTTTTTTTCCCCCCAGGCTTTCAGTAAAAATAATCTGGCCATAATGTAATTTAACCTAACCTATAACTTAATATAAACTAACAACACGAATAAATCCTGCATAAAATTGAACTGTTCGGAAATGGTCACACGGAATTTTGCGTTCGACTTTATGGAGGTCACGTCAAGCAGGTCGACCGACATTTTTTTCCGCTACACCTTTTATCTTATGCAGATACTTTTTGCAGTTTTAACCATTTACATTTTAAGGAAATTCCGCGATATTTTTCAGCGACGCTTCCATATACCTTTTACAAAACTCAAACTCTGTGGCAACGCTTCCAACTTTTTCTGAAGAGAAACATCGCCTCTCTTCACAACTTCGGGAAACTGTAATGGTACCCTTTTTAGTTAAAATCTGCAACGAATTTTATATAGTATCATCGTGGCACCGATTCTCGCAAAATTAAATACAGAATCAAATAAATAAATACAAAATAAATTAAAATTGCAATATCCTTATATATATATAATATATATATCTGACGAGGGGCGGTCAGAAAATAAGTTTACACGGCGTATAATTTCGTAACTAAAGGACCTCCATTGATTATGTTTGTATCAGGTGAATTCATTAATCATTGTTGGCAAGACTGCAATGTCGATTCGGCTGCCATCAACCGTACATTGGTTACACGAGTCAGTTGAACATGGCGGCTCGACTAGAACAGTGCCCTGTCATTTCTGCAACGATATTCCGAGTCTGTCATTGGTCAAGAATTTTTCGAGCGCAACAGGAGACGAGACATGGGTTCATCACTATACTCCGGAAACAAAACGTGCCAGCATGGGATGGAAACACCCTGGGTCCCCGCGACCAAAGAAGTTCAAAATTGTGAGGTCTGCTGGCAAAGTGATTATTACCGTGTTTTGGGACCACAAAGGAGTTTTGCTCGCAGACTTCATGTAAAAAGGTACAACAATCGGCACAACAATCAATACAGTTGCATAATGTTCAACACTGGAACGTTTACGAGTGGCTATTAAACGTAAACGTCCTGGACTGCTCCGTAGGGCAGGGCACTGTTCCAGTCGAGCCACCATGTTCAACTGACTCGTATAACCAATGTACGGTAGATGTCAGCCAAATCGACGTGCAGTGTTGCCAACAATGATTAACGAATTCACCTGATACAAACATAAATGTAGGTCCTTTAAGTCACGAAATTATACGCCGTGTAAGCTTATTTTCTGACCGCCACTCGTGTGTGTGTGTGTGTATATATATATATATATATATATATATATATATATATATATATATATATAGTGACAGTATAAAAAAAGTTGAAAAAACTTTGATATGATACCAAATGATGTGCCTTGACTCATACGCCTCCAGTCATTATAATGTCTGTGAACCCAATTTTCTTTACTGCGGATTGAAACTTCATGGGTTTAAATTATGAGTAAAATTTGTTCGAATTCGGCGCGGAAATGCACTTAAACACACAAACACATTACCGACAACTCTAAATCACTAAAAATGGGTCGTTCGAACAAAATTATAATGATAGGAATCGGATTGCAGGAAAGGTATACGGCTGGCATTTGTCTAATGGGATTTGTATGCGTGCGAAACGCCGCACGAATTGCTTTTGGGAGAATCACGAGGGGCAAATAGGTAAAGGAGGAGGGAGGAAAGGAGGAAAGGAGGAGCACTGCCTACAGCACTCTCTGGCACTGCCTGGGAGAATGGGAAAACCGGGAGGATCAGCGATAAAACAGAAGGAGAGAAAATGGGTTTCGATTGAGGGTTTTGTCGGCATTGAAAGGGAATTTCTGATAGACCAATTATTCAGGAATAATTGAATAGCTCGCGTGGAGTGGGAGCAAAGACTAACCAACCAACTGAGGCGCGGAATGACAGTACGTACACACGTACACACACACACAGACACACAAAATGAACTCATAATTCTCATTATTCAAATCAAATTTCCTTGAATTCGGCATCGCAGAAAGACGTTTCCTGAAACATTAAATTTCAGTATCTGAAGCCTTTAAATTAATGGGAAACGTCACGTATTTCATGACAACTTTATCTCTCGGAAAAGTACTTTTTTCATTGCACTTAATCTGCAGAGAATTATTTAAAAATTAAAATAGTTTTATTGCAATGAAATACAATTTCGAAATGGAAGACTCTTAGATAAAAAGCTAATATATATATATATATATATATATATATATATATATATATATATATTAGTGGTGGACCAGATATCCGCATCCGCACTTCTGACTGCGGATGTTATGCGGATATTACCTTAATAAATTATGCAATTTACAATTAAATTAGCTTATAAAGTAGTTTATAAGGCCCAGTCATGCACATTTCATGTAAAGTATTAATTATTAATGAACAAACAAATATATAAACCTCAAAATATAAATACCACTAAATCAACAAACACTGCCTCTGCCGCTGTGCGTACTCCACTGATTTTTTTTTTTCACAGCAACACTAACTTTCCAGAATGAAATTGTTCCTATAAGACCAAGCAGTCTATCGTGTTTCGAACAAGATTATTGTAAATAAATACAAAAAATGCAAACGATGCAAAATAGTTGGGTCCACGTCCCGCATCCTGGTAACAGAAATTGAATGAAACTTGTTTCATTGAATTTTCTGTTGCTGAAACTCATGAGAAAGTTATTATTTTTATCATAATGAAAACATTAATATTAATTTTAATTCTTATGCATTGCCTGTCATAATAGTAATATCACGAAATTCGAAAAATTACGTCATATATTCATAATTCTGTATTATATTGATAGATTAACTAAATATCCGCATCCGCGGATACTGAAATTAAAAATCCGCAGATGTTGAAAAACTGACATCCGGTCCACCACTAATATATATATATATAATTACAGTATATTATATATATATAATATATATATATCATAAGTGTTCGAAATGTTCCTCAGCAGTCACTTCAAAGTACGTTAATGTAATGTAATTAATTCATTCATTTAATTTATGTAATTTCGGGTGGGTAGAAAACTTTTCGACACGTTACGTACATAAGTAGTATAGGGAGAATCTGGTAAATACGGAAAGTCGGTGTCATTTATGAACATAATGGAACGTCCCACGTTCGGTTTTGACTCAGATTATCACGTAAAAAATGTTGTTTGTGGGTTTCAGATATCGTTACTTGGGAACCTCACGTGTTGCTCTTTGGGTCTTTACATTTTAAAGGATAAGTTTCGGTACTGAGTGTCTGTATCGCGTAAAATGACGCTTAAAATGTGTGTGTGTGTGTGTGTGTGTGTGTGTGTGTGTGTGTGTGTGTGTGTGTGCGCGCGCGCGCGCGCGCGCAATACTAAGACTAAAATATAAAGACTGAAGTAAAATGTGCAGCAAAGAGGAGTTTTCGTCCCCGAGTCGAGTGGGGCACGTCCTGAATACGTCTATTATTACCACACCGCCAGAAAAAAACAAAAGTTTTTCCTTAAAAGTTCAGCTATTGAGCTTATCTTGTTTCATGTTGTGATTTTTCAGAAATGCAAAAGTTATATATATATATATATGTATAGAAACGACGTAAGTATAGAGGAGTGTTCTGCACACGAAGAAGAGAAATAACAAACAAATGAAAAATAAGGCACCCGCCCGGGAATCGAACCCAGGATCTTCCAATTGCCGGTCAGACGTGCTAACCACTACACCACGGAGATATGTGTGTGTATATACCCTTTATTTCGTTTGAATTATTTTCAATTCATGTTATTTTTCTTGTGCACCCTGTATGGCACCAGCCTTCCTTCAATAAATTATTTTCAGGTATTCACTGATACGTTACACACACACACACTGATATAAATAGACCTAACCGCCGAATTGATAATTTAATTAATCACTTGTTATTTTGATGTTTGCACGTAGTGGGAACAAAGCGTTCGTACACCACGAGTTAAAAATAATAGTTTGACGTGGAATCCAAACCACGCCCCACCACGGGCGGTCAGAGATTACAAAGTCCTCGCCCGGACTCGATCTCACGACCTCCCAATCAGCAGCCCAGCGTCTTGATCATTAGGCTACCCAGGGTACCCATTTATCTACCAACCAATTACTATTGAGTAGAAGGATGAACAGCTGGGTTTTGCTGCGCGTCGACTGCCGTCACCGGGGTCTCGATCCCAGGGCCGATGAATTCAGAGTCAGCGATGCTAACCGCTACACCACTGAGGCGCTATTTTATATATATATATATATATATATATATATATATATATATATATTATACAGTCGGACCTGCTATAACGCGCGGGATGCGTTCCTGAAAAACGGCGCGTTATTCAAACGCGCGCAATGACACGCACGTTTTCCCATAGGGACAATGTTATAAGTTGGGGATGCGTCCTTAGCAAATTATTTTTCCCTTAAAGTCAATGTATTATTAATTGTTTAGACCCCTTTTACCAAAATATATTAATACGAAATGGATAAAAAACAAATATTACACCCACAAAATTTATTTACTAATGTACATAAATGTAAAATGCATAATTAAAAAAATGTTAAGTACATCGGGAGCATCATCTTCACCGTCACCTTGGGTTGTAGCAGGCTGGCTTCTTACAATACGCAACTACCGTTGGCTGCCGTGCCTCCTTTTCCTCCCGATAAATTTCCTTGTTGCGTCGGAGAAGATTCTCTAATTTTCTGTTGAATGTGCTGCTCCGTTCCATGTTGGGATCATTATCAGCAAGATGTTTTGCGAGGACATCAGCCACAGAAAATGCTTCCGACAATTTTGCTACTGTGAGCTGTTTTACTGGTGCCGCCTTTTCTGGTTCATCATCATTTTCCGAATCCTCTGCTGCTCTTTGTTTTTCAATCTGCATTATTAGTTCATCGTTCATTAATTTCTGTGAGTGTCCCGCTAGCAGCTCTTCGCTGTCAGTTTACGTATCATATTTTTATGTTTTTTATTATTAAAAAACCGCGTAACTTCAAATTATGCGTATAACAACATTTTCATGGTGTTAAAATATAAATCGCGTAACTCCGAACGCGTGTTATAACAGGTCCGACTGTGTGGTGTGTGTGTGTGTGTGTGTGTGTGTGTGTGTGTGTGTGTGTATTCCGACTTTATTCACATTTTGTTATCCGAACGCAATATTTTCTGTTGGATCCTTAACCGAACCAGTTGGAGTCAAGTTATCGTGAGTGTGTTACTGTCGGGACATAAAAACTCCCATGCTCTCCTATTTACTTCTGCTACCATCACTGTACCTCCACCACACACCTCATCAGGTAGAACGCAAATAATGATGAATCAACCATTTATTAATGAAACGATAGTGCCGTTGTAATTTCGAAATAGCAAACTAAATGACACAAATTTCGATATCGGTATCGGTATCGAAATGGGGTTGAAACTGAGTACTGATGTAAATTCATTATTCAGTAAATACAGAAACAATATTATATCCTCATCGTTTAGGAAAATATATTTTGGAAATGCTGATTGCACTTTATTTTATGAACAAATTGTTGCATGAACAGTACATCACTATTGGTTTGTGAGCTGTCACAAATATCATCCACTTTTCAACGATATCAACCATGCATTAGAAGTCGATCGATTAACCGTCCTACCTGGGTATAAAAACCTCTTACCTCGTCGAAGTTTTACTCGGTCACTGACGAGCAATCTGTGCGCCATCTTTGTTTAATAATGGAACTAAATAAATGGAATTTGAAAAAAAAAAAGTTGTATAGAATTAAAAGCATAAAATATAACTTTTGAGTGAAAATAAATTCATTTTCAAACGTTATTTGAACAGAAATTATCACAGTCTAAAATTGAAGTTACTTTACATTGTTCATATCCACAAGTCAGGGATCTTGGAGGAATAATGTCGTCGGATGCAGAATTCAGAGAGCACTATAACATCAAAATTACGACATCTAGAAAAATAATGGGAATCATTTGGAGGAGCTTCCACAACAGAAAAGCAAACATCATGCTCAAATTAGGGAAGAGTCTAGTCCTACCAATAATTGAGTATCGCTCACTACTCACAAACCCATACAGAAAACGAGACATTGCGAACATTGAAGCTATACAAAGGACTTTTACGTCTAAGATAGAGGAAACGGAAGGTGAAGACTGCTGGTCTCGACTACAATCCCTGGAACTCTACTCTCTCGAAAGAAGGCGCGAGCGGTACACAATAATATACATATGGAAAATACTTGAGGGCTCTGTCCCTAACCTTAGAAATGAAATAGAAACAAACTGGAAAGAGAGAAGAGGCAGATTTTGTACTGTCCCAGCTGCGGTGGGACAAGGGGCCATGAAAACGAGGATGGAAAATACCCTCAGAAAACGAGGGGCCAAAGCTTTTCAATGTCCTACCAAAAGAATGAGGAATCTCCACACACCACGAATAACTTCAAGAACCAGCTGGACAGATTCCTATGCAAAGTCCCTGACCAGCCATCGTGGCTGGCTACGAGAGCAGAGGAGATCAGACAGCAATTCCTCCTTCACTAAATCCCGCAAATGCGGCGGGATGCTGCAGAAGGGTCGACCGCAGGTCGATCCTGAACCGTCGTTCAACCTTATCTAAAGTAACCTAAAGTAAGTGATACATATATATATAATATATATATATATATATATATATATATATATTATATATATATATATATATATTGAAGAGTTGGCCCCCAACAACTTTATCCAAATTACACACGTAAATTTGGGAAATAATAATGAGGACTTTGATCGGGTTATGATTATAGAATTGGTAGAGATAGCCAGCTTATGCTTTGGCGTAGCTGGGTTAGGCCTATTAACATACCCGGGTTTGATCTCGTGCATATTTTACCCTCTGAGACCTATTTCCTGGTCTCAAGTACGAGTTTTTGGCAGAAACTCCTTCGTGCAACCCTGCCTCCTGCAATCATATTGTTACGACCGAAACGTTAGTGTCCTCAGAGGAATTAAAGTCCTGCTGCAAACTACGACTCTATTGTCTTCTAATTCTTAGGCATGTAACCTTCAAGAACTGGTCTCGAGATTTTGTTTATTCACCCCCACTCAGTTACTGTCTCTGTACAGGGGTATTGTCCACCCCTGTGCGGGGAGGCTCAACCCACACCGCTCTACTTGACAGCAATGTTGACTCATTCTCTCTTTGCTGTCGTTATTATAACGGACACTGCTTTTTTGAACACTCTGACTACATACCTCTTCCTTTAAGGAGAGCTTTTCTGTTCAACTCTCTAACGCAATGGTTAATCGGTATTCTCAATCTTTCATCTACTCAACTGGTCAACTGTGTAGCACCCTTCCTCATTCCATCTTTCTCCATGTCTATGATCTCCAATCTTTCAAACGCAGAGTGTCCAGGCATCTCGAAAAATCTGGACCTCGATTTTGGCTTTCTTCTTTTCTTCCATGGGTGGGATATTTTTGTGGGCACTCGCCCTTAGTCCCTCCTTCCTGCATATAAGGAACACCAGGACTACTCCGTATGCAAGCATTTTAAAGTATATTTACTACTTGCCTTTGCGAGGTGAGTAAATTTAAGTAAACAACAAAATAATTTAGGGCAATGGAGAAAATTATGGACAAGTTAAAATATAAAACATTAAAAATCTATAAAACCTTAAGAGAAACAAATCATGTACGAGTTACTTAATCACAGATGTAGCAGAGAATGAGGGATGGGAAAGATGAATGCAGTTTGTTGAAGGACGTGTTAATTTGGTTGGTTGGTAAAGCTTTTTATTGAAGGATATTGAGATTATGGAACAGGGTATGGTGATTTATATCTGGTTTATGTTTGAAAATGGGTATTGTTTCTAAGGAGGTTAGATCGTATTTATTAGTTTTTTCGATTACTGAAAAGTTATTAAATCTAGTTGGGTGGTAAACCTTATTCGACCAAGGTTTCCAGCGTAAAATTCACTTGGCTCCATTAATAATATATATATATATATTGTTGCTTTCAGTGGTGGTGAATCACGTACGAAAGCCTCATCAGTACATTCACCCTCTATTTGCTTGGCAAAGCTGCTGCGAGCTGCCCGTACCCTGAAATGGGGGTATAGGCGGAATGATGCTCGATATAAAAAAATATATAGTAACAACAGTATAAAACGTAGAATTTTCTGAATGTGGAAAAAAAATTCCTGTTCATTCTAATTTCTTGGCAATGATAAATTCTGATCATAAAAACACCAAATTATTTCATTCTAATTTGCATTTCTATTGAAAATTTTCCTCTCATAATTTATTTTTTCCCCATTCACACAAATTATAATTTTCATAAATTTTAGACTACTTCACATAAATTATTTCTAATCAAAATTTATTGAGACTTCGATCAGGTGTGTGAAAAGAAGGTGAAAAAAGTGATAAAAAAGTGAAGAAAATTATAAAAAAGTGAAGAAAATGATAAAAGGTGAAGAAATGATAAAAAGGTGAAGAAATGATAAAAAGGTGAAAAGTTATAAAAAGGTGAATGAAGTGATAAAAAGGGGAAAAAAGAAATGAAATAACAGCTTCAGTCTAGAATGCTTTTTTTTAAATTAATTTCTTCTTTTCAGTTATTTATTGTGAAAGTTAAATTGGAGTTATTTGTTGGTACAGTACTCACGCGGTTATCCGTGATGCATTCAACCGTGAATGGAGTTAATCGTGATTTTTTTAATTGTGACCATTGTGCACTTATCTGTGATCTTGACACCGAGTTAACCGTGATTTGGCACGGTGTTTACATTCGCGGCTCGCCTCCCATCAACCCACAAGAACGCGCCTCAGTCAGTGTCACTCCATTAAAAAGTTGAAATATGTACAAAAATACAGAAACGGGCCTATGAACAGTGGTCAAGGGTGCTTTGGAAGTTTGGAAGGATGAGTCACAGTTTCAATTATTTGGATGCAATTGAAGACAGTATGCGTGGTTATATTAAGGAGTTCAATAGGGCCATTAACCTGCATATATATATATATATATATATTATATATATAGTTAAGGTCCGCCCTGTCTATGTATGCGTCTTAAGATGCTTGTTTGTGGGCGCAGTCGGTGACGGGGCATGGATGCGTTCGGTTTGTATTTTCTGTGCATAGATAGCACTTGAGTTATGGTACCCTTATCATAGTAGCTGACTACGAGTTAAAGATGATGATGAACGGCAACAATTACTTCCAACATCAAATGGTACAAGTGAGGGAAAACGCTGTAGAAAGGTTCAACCCTATGATAGGTTAGGTTAACCTCACTTGAAATTTCTTTTTTAGCTATTAAAACGGTCCCCACTAAAGAAAAGATGATGTATGAGAGATAGGTTTAATTATTTTTATTTTGTATAATATATTCTCCCGTTACGTAGGTTAGGTTAGGTTAGGTTATATTCAACTTTATTTTAATTTTATTTTTTTACCTTTTTTCCTCTCTTCACCCTTTCCCATCTCCCCCCATTAGATTTAGGTTAGATTACTGTTGGACCAACGGCTAGATTACTTATGTTCAGAGCAACACTGGAGGTGGGGAGTTGTGGCATCCTCACCCCGCTTTGAGAGATTAAAATTTCACTTTTTACCCTCTTTTCCCCTCACTCCTTTTCCTTCTCTCCCTAAAAGAGCCCATACTACTAGATGTTATGTGTGGCATATCCTTCACAGATACGTTTTACTAATGATGGAAAATACTGCATCATCAAATTAATTTCCTCCAGATTGAGGTTGGTACAATTAACAGGGATTGAGTTAAATACAATATGTAATAATCTCAACTGCGTACACTTACGTTTTAAAATTACAACAGCTTGCAAATAAAATTACAGCCATTTATATTTTGCAATATTTAGTCATTATTTGTCGTGGAACAACCGAAAATATTAACAGCCCTGAAACCGTGAACAATTTATGTCGCTTATATATATATATATATATATATATATATTATATATATTATATATATATATATATATGTTAAATCGGTGAAATTGTGTTTTTCATGAATTGAGCAAAATATTGCTTATTACTTGAAATTGGAAGGCCATTTGCCAAATTCATGAAGAAAGCAAAGTTATTGCTCATCTTATGAAATACGCAATTTCGCTCTGCTTATTTCATGAAAGAGGCAGAGGAAAAACAGAGTTCAACTGTCAGTTGTGAACTACATTTAAAGCAAAATACACAGAAAAATGTTAGTTGCAAACTATATTTAAAGCAAAATATACAGGCACGTATCTAATCTATTTTGCTGCGTTTTAGCACGAATGGCGTGGGTGGCACGAGCTGCTTACAAAGGTTTCCAGCTTTGCCATGCGTGCAAAAACGCATCAAAATAGGTTAGGTACTTGCCTATATATTCTGCTTAAGAATATTTTGCTTTAAATATAGTTTACTTTACATATAGTTTGGAACTGACAGGTGAACTCTCAATTTTTCATCTGCCTATTTCATGAAATAGGCAGAGCGAAATTGTGTATTTCATGAAATAAACACTAACTTTGCTTATTTCATGAATTTGGCAAATGGCCTGCCAATTTCATGAAATAAGCATTATTTTTCTTATTTCATGAAAAACGCAATTTCACCGATTACGCGTATTATATATATATATATATATATATATATATAAATATAATATATATTGTATAAAATATATGACAGAAATTCTGGTTTCAATCATAAACTGAACTTCATGTATTGAGGCGGCTATTTCTCAAGCGTATGAGGCAGTAAATTGTTAGGTATGAATAGCAATACCTTCATTTTATAAACGGTAGGAAGAATATGCGTTACGATGGACTGATCATTGTCTCATTAGTAATAGCTTAGGATTACATTCTAAAATTACGGATATATCGCTCGCTGAGCTAATAAAAATTATTGACGGGAATGAAGTACGAAACCAAAAGCGATATGATATGATCGAAAAAAGCATGTCATTTGGCCTTAAGTTATTATTTACACGCAAAAATCGAAGCTTCGAACAAGTCTGAAGCAGAGGAGTCGAAAATTTATTTCCACTCGTAATACCTAACAGCAAAATTTACCGTACCACCACCCTCAAATTTTGTTAGGGAAGACCTATAACTAGCGATGTGGAGACTATAATTTGGAGTGGAATCTATCACCTAACTCCGGGAGCAGCTATAAATAAGGCTTCCCCGGGAAGACATAAGGTTATGCCTTCCGGTGGAGCTCTTATCAAAACTCGACTCTAAATTTTACTTCTTCAAGCGACAAACTCTTAAATTTATCTTTGTTCTTATTTTAGGGTTTACCGAAATTTATTTTTTAATATATTTACGTACCACACTGTACAGTAGTAGCTCGCGCAGCACAGTTTGGGAACCGCTGATCTAGAAGGATAATTATAATTTAGCTGTATATACTGTCTGAAGCGAATCTCACAACACGCAAGTTGATAGATATACAGTACAGGGTATACACAAAGTCCTTTCCCAATTATAAACTGTAATAATTACATGAAATCCAAAGAAGACACAGTAATGCTTCGTTTTGCGTGTTGTTGCAGAACACATCAAGTTTATTATGTTTCTCATTAAATCTCAACATGCGCGCCGTTAATTACACACAGCACATCCAAGCGAAATTCGAGTTCACGCCATACGTTCGCTAGCATATCTCTCCTTACTGTTGATGGCATCGCAAATTCTTGCACGAAGAGTCACTGTCAGCAACAGGGGTGTGGTACACATAATCCTTTACATATCCCCACGGGAAGAAGTCCAGGGGTGTGATATCGGGGGATCGTGGAGGCCATAGCACCGGCCCGTCGCGCCCAATCCATCTTCCGGGAAAAGTGGTGTTCAAGAACTCACGCACTAACAAACCCCAGTGTGGAGGCGCACCGTTTTGCCGTAAAATGATGGACGGTTGAAGGTCTTCCAACTGGGGGGCTGCAAAGATCTCGAACATGTCCAAGTACACTCGTGCCGTAACATTCTTTTCAGCAAAAAAGAATGGGCCTATCACCTTATCATGCATTAATCCACACCAAACATTAAGAAGAAAAAACTTGATGTGTTATGCAACACGCAAAATAAAGCATTACTCTCTCTTTTTTGGATTTCATGTAATTAAAGTTCATAGTAGAGATCTACAGAAGATCTACAGAAGCTAAGGCTAACAAAGACCCTAAGATCCACTCTAAGGCTAGCCTTAGGGTTTATAATAGGGATGCCAGATGCCTTTTTAGTTAAAAATTATAACCACTATATTAAAATAATCCCTCTATTGAATGATTTATCAACATCCCCCACCCCCCCAAAAAACACATACATAAAAAAAAGAGTTTAACAGTGCCTATATGGTGCGTTGTTTCCAGTGAAGAGGTCTCAATGAAGACGTTATATCAGACGGTGCAAAATGCCCAAAATTTTTGTATCTATTTTCCTTAAAAGATTATGAAATAAAGTTCAATAAAGATAACCAGTTTGGGAACTTACAGAAACGAAATAGGTGATAAGAATGTTCTCCCCCTCTACAAGCGATGGGGCGTCAGGGGTACTAAAAATTGGTAATTTGTGGAAAAAAAAAACACCAGTGTTCTTTAAAGATACTCAAAAGTGCATTCGAGCTAAACCAACCCACGATCAGTCACGATAATACCCTACTGAATTATCTGAATGAAAACATTACTTCAGTAACTAAAACTAAACCTAAAATTTTAACTGATTCTTCTCTGGGTATAGACAATTTGATTAATGGGCATTTAATGCATGTTTACAATGTACTTTATTTACATAAAATATTGATATTTTCATCAATAAACACCTTACATTATAAGCAAGACTGCAACTCTTCATATACATTAGCTTTGTTAAGTAATAAATTTGATAATATTCTATCCAGTAAATGATTCCAGAGCCCTTTCCGAAGACTCTTGTTTCTCTAAATTGTTTGAAGGACTCGTGTATATGTTTTGTTGAGTGAAGGAACATGTTTGATCATCTCTGATTTAAAAATGCTTCATTTAACGGATTTGTGGATTTACAGTTTGAAATAATACGTAAATAAATATATTGACAGTAAATCAACAACGTACTGTTTCTTAAACAACGAAATTATATATATATATATATATATTATATATATATATATATATATATATATATATATATAAATATATATATATATATATATATATATATATATATATATATAAAATACCTGATTTCGGGGTGCTTTTAGCACAGTTCCAAAGTTTTTTTGCATTGGTAGATGTTGACTACAATTGTGATAACATACCTGGAAAAAGAAAAGTTAAATTTTATTAATAATTTCATACGATGAGGCGTTACATTAACTTAGAAAATAAGCTCTCAGACGAGACAATTTTTATTTTGTGACGAAGCTTCTCTGAGCAAAACCACCAAATCAAAAACTACGAGTACATAAAATTTTTATTAAAGGCATCCACCCTCTTTTATTGGATTACTTCGATATGCACTAAGATAGTCAGTTGCTATAATCCGACGACTCAGACCACTTCATAAACGTTTTGTTAATGGAAGATGTATATTAATTCTACTTGTACTAATACCTGATTTTCTACCGAGGGTGATTTTCATATTTAAGTGTGATCTACACTTTTCACCTTCCTAGAAAAAACTAAATTTGATCCTTTTTAAGAATTGTTAAAATTTGCCATTATTCATGTTTAAAAAAAAAAAAAAATCTTTGGACAAGCTGTTTTACATTTTAAATTTCCGTTACTTTTTTGTTTTAGCCATTTCATATGGTTGGTTGGTTGTAACATTTTTAGGAGCATAAATTCTGTATTCGTATAAGAACAAATAAATATATATATATATATATATATATATATATATATATATATATATATATATACACGGTGAACCAAAAGTAGGTGGACAGTATGTTGAATACGGTTTGTGTTATATTATATTATAACTATGGTGTTCATTATAACTATGGTGTTTGTGTTTTATTATATTAAATATTATAACTAAATTTATTTAAATTTTATTTTGTATTATAGTATACAAAAAAATTAAATATGTATTCTCAAAATAAACGTTATCATTTACTGTCCACCTACATTTGGTTCACCCTATATATATATGATGAATAAAACCACGAAGGAAAGGAAACACAGATGGTGCTCAAGCGCTTTCGTCTAATGACATCCTCAGGAACACTGAAGTACATAAAGAGTTACAACCTATATATAGGTTACAGAAAAAAATATATATATACAATAAACGGGAAAACAAAATTAAAGGATTGTGGATTGTTTTTCCGTTATATATGTATATATATATATATATATATATAATATATGTTAAACACAGACCGTGCATGGAACAAGGAACTCTTCTGGGAAAATTAAATCCACTATAGTCCGAATAAGTAATGGTAAATGACAAATACCATAGTTTTTCTTTTTCATGATGCATGCCCGACGTGGGCAACGGGTCTCTCGCAAAGAGGTCCCATAAATATAGCTTCCCTCACCAGCTATCTGCAAAGCAGACAGGATCCAGCTTTGGGACATGGATCTAGGGTTTAAAGCAGCCTAGCCCTGCTACATTTAGAACCTCAATATAAGCAAAAGACTCGTTGCATTCACGTCGGATTGAATACATCAAAGAAAAAGGGGCAACTATTGTATTTTTAGCCAAAAAACCCAAAACTTAAACCTCAACCGGGACATTGAGCGTCCACTTTTCAAGGCACATAACATGTCCGTTTAATATACACAAACTCAGAATGGTCCCCTGAGAAACTTATATGTTAAACACAGACCGTGCATGGAACAAGGAACTCTTCTGGGAAAATTAAATCCACTATAGTCCGAATAAGTCGGGCTTGCATCATGAAAAAGAAAAACTATGGTATTTGTCATTTACCATTACTTATTCGGACTATAGTGGATTTAATTTTCCCTGAAGAGTTCCTTGTTCCATGCACGGTCTGTGTTTAACATATAAGTTTCTCAGGGGACCATTCTGAGTTTGTGTGTACAGGGCCATTCAAAATGATCACCTGATTTCAAATGAGATATTTTTTAATGTTACAAATACAGAGTGATTTGTGATACATCAATCAAAAGAAAAACTGTCCAAATTTTGTGTCTCACCTCATAAATGCTCTATGTGACTTCCCCTAGTTACACGAGCAACGTCGACACGATAGTCGAATTCCTCCCATACTCGCTCCAGCATGTCCGTTGTCACTGACTCTATGGCAGTAACAATGCGAGTTCGGAGCTCATCCAAAGATGTGGGCAACGGTGGCACGTACACAGTATCCTTAACTTACCCCCAAAGGAAGAAGTCGCACGGTGTAAGATCCGGCGACCTAGGGGGCCAGCTGTGGAGCACCAAGTCATGGGGCCCACTGTGCGGACGCCATTTTCACACTGACTGTTTGTTGCTAGGCTAGGCCACGGCGTGACTTTGGAGCTCTCTCGCGGTGATCTTGTAAAACTCGGAGATTTCCTCTTTCATGTGGTGTATGCCCAGTTGATGCACGCGGTTGCACGGTTGATAGGTACGGAAGTATTCTCAGTTGAAATCGGATGAATCAATTTGAATAGCCCGTATATATATATATATATATATATATATATATATATATATAAGCAAACAACCACAAGGAAAAGGAAACACAAAGTCCGAGCGCTTTCGTGATATATTCACATTATCAAGGAGGAACAGAAAATTTTCTGTTCCTCCTTGATAATATGAATATATCACGAAAGCGCTCGGACTTTGTGTTTCCTTTTCCTTGTGGTTGTTTGCTTATTAATAAGGTCACGTGTTATTTTGTGATTCTAGTGCATATATATATATATATATATATATATATATAGTATATATAGATTTTTTTTTTTTTTTTTCTGTAACCTATATATAGGTTGTAACTTTTATGTACTTCAGTGTTCCTGAGGATGTCATTAGACGAAAGCGCTTGAGCACCATCTGTGTTTCCTTTCCTTCGTGGTTTTATTCATCATAAATACTTTTCACGTGTTACTTTCGTGAAATAATTTTAATATATATATATATATATATATATATAATATATATATATATATTATATATATATATAAGCCTAATTATCAGGTGTTAGGCATTTACTAAACTATCATAAATTAATATTAACGCAAAATTGGTTTCCTTTCAATTCTGAATCATTGGTTTCATCGAGATGTCGGTTTACATATAACGAACGAAATTTTGAACGTAACCCTTCAGCGCACGGATGACGCATATTGCCACACAAAAATTGGTTAAAAATAATTTTTGCGTCAATATCTGCGTCACAACATTCGCGTTACTATCTAAAATTGGGTACTTACGTATTAACTGGGGGCCACCACATACAGTATTGATGATTGGTTAGGTTAAGTTGTAATATTTTCGTTAGTTAAAAATTTCTAATACATATTTTTTAAATAGCAATATTTTTTTAAATATTTTTGTATACAATTTTCTGAAAAAAATTAATTGCTGAATTTATGTGGCGACAGTTGGTACATGATCACGATCCATTCAATTCCATTCTTAATGCTATTAAAAACTTTTGGCCTCCAGAAACAAATGTTGTTTCTAATGCGTAACATGTATTAATCATTGTAAATATTTGAAATCTAAATCATTGTAAATATTTTTAAAAATATTGCTATTTAAAAAATATGATGTATTAGAAATTTTCAACTAACGAAAATACTACAACTTAACCTAACCAATCATCAATATGTGGTGGCCTCCCGTTAATACGTAAGTACCTAAAATTGTACAATGCCGTCCCGGGAGCAAAAATCAGCCTCACGGAGTATAGCGACCGGGTCGGGAGTCTCGTACGCTGAAGTGTTAAAAGTGTGTTATACGAGATCGTTTTCGTGCATGGAGTTACAAGACCTTCTTCCTGAACTACCAAAGCCGAAATGCTATCCGAGATTGTCTGGATTATAACACGTAAACGATCTTCAGGCATTGCCAAAAACGAATGAATAACATGATATTTTAATTCAAAACTTAAATTTTTAAAGTGAATTGAAATATAATAAAGTATTAAATAAATGCCTCACTACTACCAATCGTAGTTTCAATAGCCTCGGTTCAATATATATATATATATATATATATAATAATATCTCTTACCAGAATTCGAACTCAGGGCGTCTGACCCGGAGTCGGGGGTGTTAACCATTAGGCTACGACAGGTTAAAAATTAATACGATGGCGAATATTTTACCTCCTGAGGGGAACACTAGCTCTTACACGCTAGTATGTGTTTTTACATATTAACTCCCTGCACTTGAGCAAAATGTGCGGGTGCCCATGCACTTACAAGTGTGTATATATACAAATACAAGCATATATATATATCTGGGGACCCGACCAGTACCTAATAATGATTAAAATAATTAAAGTTAACATTAACCTTTTACAGTTACTGAATCAATAACTGCCAAGGGCAAAGGAACACGATTTTAAATATACTGATTCCATGAATTTGTTATCATTTAATGACTTTTATAATCAAAGCAGAAATTTTTTGAAAAAAAAAAAATGAAAAATGTATTTATTTTTGTCAACCCTCCATACACATCAGACTCGCTGAAATGATGTTGAAATTTACGAGAAAAATGTTAAATTCTGAACCTCATTATTTCGTAAAAACATTTTCACTGGAGTAAATACAATTTTTGGATCACCTAAAGATCAGGGCCCCCCGCCTTCGTTAGTTAGCCATAAGGCTAACTAAAGAAGGCTGGGGGCCCTGATCTTCAGGTGATCCCAATTTTTTTTCAGCGACAACCTTTTAGACTCTCTCTCTCTCTCTCTCTCTCTCTCTCTCTCTCTCTCTCTCTCTCTCTCTCTCTCTCTCCTCGGTATGGGCCGCAAGGCCTTTTGAGGTACTTCTTTTCCTTGTCTTTCTCTCTCTCTCTGCCAAAAGATTTAATTATAAAATGGGTTATGGATAATTGATGTAAACGACGCTTTCACTTTCCTATACTCTTAAATTGGACACACACACACACACACACACACACACACACACACACACACACACACAAAAAAATCAATATATGTAAAAAACTAATTAACCTAAACATAACCCGAGCTCCATGAAACAAAAAAGGGCGTGAGAAGCGCTTCGGACTCGCTATATAGATTCCTAAAGAACAATTCGGCAATTCAACGAACATTTAGGGATTAGTAACAGAACTTCCTTACCACTCAATAAACCAATTAACTTCGTAAGCCAAAGACACTTACAAAAGATTTTATTTTCATTTGTGACATAAAATGAATCAAAGCTGAGAATTTTCATTCCTTTAATATTAATAATAATATGCGAGGCTATTCAATCCCCTCCTCACGGCAAACGTCATGTGACAGAGGGGACCTTCAGTTGTACGTGGGATCGAAACCACCTACGAGTGGTTACATCATCTGAACGCGAAGGACTGTCACTCACCCAACTGTTAAACAAAACCAACCTCGCTCAACCTCGCTGATCTAAGGGAAAGCGGTGTTGCAGTGTGGCCGTTAGGTAACTAGAGTCCCTTTATATATTTATATTCTAAAAATTCAACGCTACACGACAACAGCGCGTTTTTTTAATGTTAATATAACAATAAGGTAAATTAGCTACAGTGTGTTCCAGTAAAATTAGAATTATTTTAATCAATAACTGGTTATTTAGTCTTAACTTGATTTAAGCGTTTTGTATTAAGAGGCTCTTTAAAATTAAATTTCATTCATAATTAATATTGGCGTTACTCTTAGGTATTATATATCGCTTTTATACTGGGTTTTAAATATATATTATCGACTCATTTTTGGGATTATTTCAGGTGTTATACACTAACAAAGACCCAAAGATTCTCACACACACACACACACACACACACACACGCACAAAATTAACCAAAGTTAATTTCTCGAACCGAGAAGGGTGTGATAAGTGTTTCGGACGCACTTGAGGTGGTTTCTGAGTGGTTTCTGTTAAGTGATTAAATAGCGAGGTACTCGCTAATCAAGCTTAGCTTAAACCAAAGGTTACCAAAAGTATATTATTGGAACCGTGCTGCAACCTACTTCTATCCAGGCAGTTAATTGTTCTGGCTTCTAGTTTAGCATTATCGGCAAATTTTATAATTTTATTTATTTAATCTAAGTGAAGGTCGTTAATATATATAATGAACACTACCGGTCCCAAACAAACTCTTGCGGAACCTCACCTGTTCTTTCCCGTACATTACTCCCTTTCTTTTCTTCATTTAACCGGTTATCAGTCAAGTCAAGCTTAAACTTTAATTTTTTTAACAACCGATTAAGTGAAACTTTATCAAACGCTTTTTAAAAATCTATAGACGTCATATCTACCGCCATACTTTAATCAAATGCCGATGACGTCATGAAAAATTCTAAGAACTTAGTTAACCAAGCTGCATTCCTACGAAACACACCGTTAAAGTCTCCGACTACAACCGATTCTTTGTATGTGACTATACTGCTCTAAACGTTACACCCTTGAACGATTATTTTAGGCCTTGCGAAGATGGCGTATCGCGTATGTACAAACCCAAAATTAAATATGAAATTGTGAACGTTAATTCCGAAATCATTATATCTATCTGAACATTAACATTTCCTCTCTTGAATTTGCTTAAGGATATAAAGCTCTCAAAGACCATCAGGAAGAAGAGGCTTCAGTGAGCAAAGCAAAAGACCACAAAAATTGGACGACCTACGATTGGGCAAAGGTAATTTGGTCCGATAAAAGCGATTATGAGATGAGCTAAGAGGCCATTATGATGAGAGTTACTGCCATTTTAGTGTGATACATATGTGTAGGAGGTGTCAGGTGCATGTTTGAATTTATATCATTTCAGTTGTTTTTATCACAGGTGTTCGGATAATTTGGAGTCGTTAACATGAGGAGGAGGAGGATAGGAAAAGCTTATCACCCTGATTACAAAGTTGCAACAGTAATGCATAGAGGTGGTAGCATTATGGTGCGGCGTTGTGTATCATCTACGGAAGCGGAGAAAATGTTTTTACATGAGGTTAGAATGAACTCTCCTCATACTTATAAAAGCATGTTAGATGAAGCTTAGAAGCCTTCTATTGAAAAATTATATCCTAATCTCAATCATAATGAAGTGACATTCCAAGATGAAATATTTAAAGTCACTCATGTGCTATCAAGGGTGGTTTGACTGCAACGTGGTATCGCTTCTCAACTGGCCCCCTTTAGTAGGGCGGGTCATACTATGCATTTTTTTTAAATCAATGGAGAGGGGTGTTCAAATGACATATTTTGGTGTATCGAACACAATTCTGAAGAAAATATTTAATGCTGATAACCCTAACCTACATCATTTTGCAGTTGATTATTATTAAATTGTTGATTATTTTACTATTGTAGTTACCCCAGAATATGTCTTCTCACGTTTTCTATCATGGCTGCTCACGTTATCTCTCATAGAGCATTGTTCTAACTAATTCATATAAACACATATAATGTAATTCATATAATAATAATAATATTTAAATACTCAAATAAAAAGGTGTGCCATTCCACTTAATTGTAATTATCATACAGTTTGGTATATGAAATATTTTGACGGTTTTCTGGCGCGCATAAGGCCATTTTCTGAGCCACCTTTCTCAGAGGCTAGAATGTAACGTTTCAGAACATTCTAAAACGTTTTGTGAAATATTTGAAGTGACTCATGATTTATGAAGCTATTTTACCACCTCGGCTTGCAGTGAGGGGATAGATTTAGTGATTATCTACTGATATTTTTTTTGTTACTGTTCACATGTGAGTATTATTCTGTTATATTTTAGAAAAAGCTATTTCTACGCATATTATAGTGATACATTGAGCAAAATTTAATTAACAACTTTGATTTGAGCTAAAATTAGGTGGTTCATTTTTAGTACAACTGAGCAGTATGAGGCCTATTTCAATGTTCTAAAGAATATTTTTAGGATGTGTTTCTTTAGTTTTTTTAGAGTACATGAACAAATTATTTGCATTACAGACAACAGATAAATTAGCATTTTATAACATTTTGAAACCAAAAAAGCATAATGTGTTTAGCATTTGCAGATAAATTTGTTCTTGCCCATTTCAGCTCTTTTTTTAACCAAGAATTTTGCGCTGAAAGAGTTAATACTTGTCTGTAGTGGATACTTAACTGTTGTATTATTGTTTTTATTTCAGTGTGAACTCATTAAGAAAATGGCTCAAGTCAGAACAAGGACGAAATCAAGTTCTCATCTGAGTAATCTTGTTGGCACTGGCCGGGAGCTGTTGGTGTCTGAACTGCCAACTGTGAGGGATATCCTGAGGTATGGCATCTACTTGAGGAAGCAAAGTGAAGATGACAGGAGGAACTACCCAGTGGACAAGCTGGTGAGTGACATCTACCCTGGTCTGATTTGTCAGTGGAGCAAAGCTAATGCTCTTTTCAAGCCACCTGTTATCAATGAAAAAGTGACCATCATGTCCAAGCTCAAGGACAAGGAGGTCTGGAATCAGCAGTGCTGGGCACTTGCGCAAACACTTGCGCAAAACGCAAATTGCGCAAGTGTGATTTCGGTTGCGCATTTGCGTTTGCGCCAATTCTTGCGCAAACTTGTGCGCAAACGTGAAAAAAAAAAAATATTAAAAATAGTGGATTTAGCTCATAAACACGTGACTGCCAGACAGGTGGCGCCGCCAGACAGCAGTGAGCACTCAGTATACCAACAACGCTAGTGAAACACGTTTGTTTGATTAGTTGATTTTAATTTTATTTCAGAGTTCAAACTACTAACTACTCTAGTAACTTCTAGAAACTTCATAAGTCATAACTACTGTCTATAACTAGTGAACCATGGACAGCCTCAGACACCAGTCTCTGTCCAGCCCCACCTCTGCCCCCAGCCCGGCCGGCAGCGTGACCAGCCATGGCTCAGAGCCTCACCAGGAGGAAGAGGACCTCAACAACCCCTGGCCCCACCTGGACACCTTCTTTGGACCTTTGACCAGCATGAAGAGGGTGGTTGAGAGGGGCAGGGTGGTCTACAGGGGCAGCATCATCTGTAAGAGGTGCAAGGCCAAGGTCAACTTCAACACCATCAGCATGTACACCCTCAAGAGCCACTACCAGCATGTGAGTTTAAGTTTATTTATAAATTTAAAATTTAAAAAAAAACTTGATAAGTAGTTAACTTTAGAAATTATTATTTATTAAAATATAATTAAATATTAAATAATAAATTATACTTTGTCTCAATTCAAACACTTCTGTTGTATATCACTCACTATCACTGTCATTACAATATAATTTCTAATTTTTTTTTTCAAGGTTCACGTTTGCGTAAGTTTCGAGAAGTTTGCGCATTTGCGCTTGCGCAAGGTATGGGTTTGGGTTTGCGCATTTGCGCAAGTGAATTTTCGTTTGCGCTGCCCAGCACTGGCCGAATCAGGCAGTGAAGTTTTCTCTTGGGAAGGGCAAACTTGATGCCAAAGAGAGGTTCATTGTCAAGTTAGACAAGTTCTTTGATATTTTGACTTGCAAGTGTCAGATTACCAGTTGTGAGGGGGAGGCTGTGAGGGCTGTGTTATCCAAGCCCACATTAACTGTTCCTGCAGCAGAGAGAAAAGATTCCTGTGAAAGATCTTGCCTACATCAAGGGACAGAAAGAGAAGGTTGGAAGTAAGGGACCCCACCAAATAGGGGGTCCTGATCTACCAGAGCACAAGAGACAGGTGAGGACATTGAAAAGGGTGGATGGAAAGGAAGGCAGAGAGAAAGGAGAAGGAGCAAGGAGGAAAGTGCTGCAGTAGCAGAGAAGGCAGCCAGGAAGGATGTTAAGAGATTTTTGGCAGATGGTGATGAGGATCTGGAATTGGAGAGAAGTGGTGATGAAGATGAGTTTGTTCCTGAAGTTGAGCTCTTCCCTCAAACTGACCCTGAGCCAGCAGCTTCGGCAAAGGTACAGAAAAACTATGATGAGATTCAAAACATTGCCCTTGCTAGTGTAAGGTATGGCATAGGGCTGAGGCCAACTGCAGCGATAGCAACAGCAGCTCTGATTGACGCAGGAATCATCACAGAAGACAATACAAGTAAAGTGATTGATAAGAGCAAGGTCAAGAGAGCACAGGAGAAGTTGATGAGAGAGCTGGGGGAACAGTTCGAGAAGAAGTGCAGGGAGGAGGGGGGGGGATCTCTTGCATCCTCTTTGATGGGCGGATTGACCTGACCAATGTGATGATGGAAGCTGAGGGCAGTGACCAATCTTTTCCCCCAAAGATCAAGGAAGAACACTATAGTGTTGTTAGTGAGCCTGGCAGCTACTATATGTTCCACTTTACCCCAGAGAAAGCAACTAAAGAGGAGTCACATGCGGAGAAGATTGCTAAGGTCCTGTTTGCCTGGCTGAAAGAGAGGGGTTATGATAAGACCTTGTTGGCCATTGGAGGAGACTCAACAAATGTCAACACTGGTGTGAAAGCTGGAGTAATGCGGAAGCTGGAGCTGCACCTGGGGAGAAAGCTGGTCTGGTTGGTGTGCAACCTGCACACTGTTGAACTTCCCCTGCGCCATCTCATTGTTGACCTTGATGGCCCTACTCTGTCAGACAAAAAATTATCCGGGCCAATAGGAAAGCTCCTTGATTCTGCTACAGACTTTGATATCAATCCAAACTTCACTCGAATCTTGTTGGCCCTCCACTGATCAAGCTTCCTGACAAGGTCATTCAAGATCTCTCAACTGATCAATACTATGGCTATAAAATTGTCTGTGCAGTCAGGGATGGAGTACTTCCTGCAGGGCTGGCTCTGTTAGAGATAGGACCAGTAAATCACAGCCGCTGGCTCACCACAGCGAACAGACTTCTCAGGCTCTAGGTGTCAAAGCACGGACTTAAAGGAAAGAACCTGAAGATTCTGCAATTCATTGTGGAATTCATCATTGGAGTGTATTACCCATGTTGGTTCAACGTGAAGGTCAAGCACTCCTGGATCGAAGGGCCTAGGCACATCCTCTTTCACTGGACTGCCTCAAGTCCCAGAGAAAGGAGGTGCTGGATATTGTGATGCCAACTGTGAGAAGATCTGCTTGGTATGCCCACAGTGAAGTCATCCTCCAAACACTACTCTGCTCTGAGGATCAGAAGGAGAGGATTGAAGGGGTGGAGAGAATCCTGGCCATCAGGGGAGAGGGGGACCGGACACTCAGCTGGGGAACTCCTCTGTTAGGAGCAGAAGGACACCTGACATCAATTGTGATGCTTCCAACATCGGTGACTTGATCAGCTGGTCAGAAGGTGTGTCAGAGCCACCTCTCACCTGCTCTCTAAGCACCTCAGAGGTGAAAAACTTCATCAACACCCCCATGGAGGTGCGCAACTGGCCTTGCCACACACAAAGCATTGAGAGGGTTGTTAAAATGGTGACTGAGGCTTCTGCTAAGTACTTCTCACAGGAAAAGAGGGATGGAGGGATCAGGGCTCAGGAGACCAGCAGGAAGCTGATGTCCAAGTCTGAGTCAAAGCAGGATTTGTGCAACCTGGCAAAGTTCAAGATGTCAGGAGAATGATCTTTGTAATTATATCCAGTGATATACATGCAGTTCACCTATTAATAAATATATGTAAAGTTGATTTGGCCTTGTCAATATAAATGATTTACCTTATATCTTTTAATATATTATAAAGGGGTTCAAAAGGGTAAAATTGGCAATTTAGAAATACAAAATGATGTAGGTTAGTTATATCCTATCCAAAAAAGCAGCTCATATTTGAATTCCCCATGTAAAAACAACATAATTTAGACACCCCTGATGGTAGGATTTCCTTCAGATTCATGTTGTCACCTGAGTACGACCCGCCCTACCCCTTTAGTCTCCTGTCCTGAATTCAAGATTGGTAAAAAGTGTCAAGATCCACAAATGTTCGTTAACAAATGATCTAACACCGTTGCTTGCAATGCGTATCACAAGCTGTCTGATGTATGGTTATTTGATATAGCCCATTCGGTCAGTTGTATTAGTACCACGCAAGTTACAGGCTAATATCACGACTTAACCTAACCAATCGTCAAGGGCGTACAGTTAACTTAACTGGGCATTCAATTAACCTAACCGGGCATTCAATTAACTGGGCATTCAATAACTTTCCCGTAGATTTAACGAAAATATCACGACTTAACGTTACATCAAATCCTTGAACATTTTAATGATTTCATGAAATCCCTAGTTACACATATTCCCTGTAGCGTACATACATATATATATATGATAATGACAAGCTTTATTAGCAGGATATAAATCCCATAAAAATTACAATTTCTTAAGGGTAATAAAAGGTAAGATAAATCAGACAATAATAATTTTTTAAAATTAAAAGTTATGACGAAAAGAGAAATAAAAATAAAATACTTGCTGAAACAAGTGATAATAAAAACTAACCACTGATAAGACTACAAAAATGATGATAATATAATGAAAATAATAATTTTATTGGCAGGAGACAGATCCTCCGACCTAAAAAGAAGGTACAGTATCCAACTATCCATCAAGGTAATCAACGATACAACTAAACAATAAACTTAAAAAACAAAAAAAAAAAGGACTATGGTAATAAAGAAATAGCAATAATACACTTAAAGAAACGAGAAATAATAAAATTAGTAATGACAGTTTCGTAAAAATAAAAAGTACATGTAATGGGATGGCTAATGCAGGCTAATGGCAGGAGTTAAGTGAAGCTATAGAGTATAGACAAACACTTTCATACCAAGAGGTCTACAGTCTAGAAGACAAAGCACGGCTAATGAATAGCTTGGACAATTGGATTGTCTGAGTTTTTAATCTTCGCATCAGACTGTATTGGGCACGTCTTGTTACCTCAGGGAAGCTCGGAACGTTGCGGTTAGCGAACATTTGGTAGGCTGAACAACTTGGGAGTAACTTATGCAGCATTCTATAGGATCTGTTGTAAAGCAAACTGGGGGTTCTGTAGGAGCCTTTTTCATAATTAATCCAGAGTTGCTGCCCATAAATATTACAGTAGTGTAGAAAGTACGAAAAAGAGTGTCTTTCGCTTCGCTTGTTCATAATTTGAAGGTCCTTATAATCATGTTTGCCTTAGCACAGTAACTTCGATGTTGTTTCCTTACGTTTGAGTCGTCACTGAAGGAACTGGTGATAGTTTGATCCAGATATTCAAATTCTTGTATCTGCTCTATTGGCTCGTCTCTCATTTTGAAAATAATAATAGCCGTTTGGTTTGAGCTTTTAGGATGGAATTGTATAACCTTGGTTTTAGTAACGTTAAAATTAATGTCATGGCTTTGTGAATATGATTCATAAATTTTACAAGCCAATCCAGACCACTTATATACAAATCCATATCATCGGCATAGATAAAGTTATTTATCCTCATATACAGGGTGTTTATAAAGTCCCTATCTATTTCAGTGAAAACGTAGCAAAAAAGGGTAAAATTCAATAACATAATAGAAGGCATACATTTAATGAATACTTAAGCATATTATTCTACATGAGCACCATCAGTATCTCTACAGAGTTCGAATCTGTCAGCAGCATTGCGGAACACATTTTGGAGCATGACGGGGGTTATTTTTGTACCTGCTGTAACGGTACGAGCACGTAAATGTCCCACCTTCATTCAGATGGAATTTTAAACACCGTCGTCTTTCAACAAATGGGGCACCTTGTCATTACGCAAACATTGTTCGGGAGTACCTAAATGAACGATTTCCAAATCGGTGGATTAGACGTGGAGGCAGCCTGGGCGGCTCGATCTCCTGACCTAACGCACTTGGATTTCTTTGCATGGGGCTTTATCAAATCAAGCGTCTATCAAACGAGGGTTACAGATCTGCAAGATTTACGTGCTCGTACCGTAACAGCAGTTACAAAAATAACCCCCGTCATGCTCCAAAATGTGTTCCGCAATGCTGCTGACAGATTCGAACTCTGTAGAGATACTGATGGTGCTCATGTAGAATCATATGCATAAGTATTCATTAAATGTGTGCCTTCTATTATATTGTTATTGAATTTTACCCTTTTTGCTACGTTTTCACCGAAATAGATAGGGACTTTATAAACACCCTGTATCTACGTATATGTATATATATTTTTCCCATAAGTATAAAACTGTATATCACTTTTAATTAGTGTATAGTGCCGTACCCATGTTAATTAATAAAGCTTAGTACGAAAATTAAGAACTATATATTTTGAGTATACCACGTATTTAAAATGAGTATACCGCGATTTTAAATGAGTATACCGCGTATTTTAAATTAGGGACCGACCGAAGTTCGGTTTCGGTTTCGGCCCGAAAGTAAACTTGACCGAAACCGTTAGTAAACTTGACCGAAATTACCTATTGAGTTGGTAGTTGGTGGAGGTAGGGGTCGGATGTATTAAATGGTGCTTTGTACTTAATCTGTGTAAGCAAGATTTATTTTTTCTATTATTTTTTATCCTTCAATTTAATATTTATGCTGTATTGTGTATAGTTTCATCTTTGAATTGTGTACTGGAGAGCACACTCCAAAGATTACCCGGAGATCACTCATGTGGCAGCGATGTGCACGAGTTGCCCTTCGGCTTCAGTGGAATCGGAGCGACCCTTTTCTACTGCAGGCAATGTCATGTCATTAACACCAAACGGGCGAATTTGACCCCAGTAAACGCTGAAGATATCCTCCTCCTTTCAAAAAACTTGAAATATTTGAATTTTGAATGAATCGAAATGTCTTAAGTTTTCTTATTAATTTGCATTAATGAACATTAATATTTTTGGAATTTTTTTTTTTTAGTTTTCTTTAATTATGCGCTTCGTTTTGGACGAAAAGGACAAATAAAACGATTGAATTACATTACATATAAAGTATTAGTATTCCATTTTATATTACAATACTTTCATATAAAGTGCTCTACTTTCGATTTCAGTTCCGAAAGTCGAGCCAACTTTCGATTTCGGTTCCGAAAGTGCCGAAGTACTTTCGGTCGGTCCCTGTTTAAAATTACAATATCAACACCGATTTCAATTTAAATTCTACATATACATATCAATTACACGATTTGAGAATATTCAAATAGCGTTTGAATTATCTCTTAATACCATTTCAATGGGGTTCATTTTCCGTTCGATGGGGTCTTCCGGGGTCCTCTCGTGCAGTAAGAGGTAATGTCATTTTCATTAGATGTCGACTCCAAATTCTCGCCTTCTGTTTAGTGCTGAGGAGGAAGAACAGACATCTTCTGTCTTCGCTTCGAACAATTTCATTAGACTAATTTGGAATAAGATTCATCCTGACGGGAATGTTTGTCAATTGGGGTACATTCCTTTCAAGCTAATCAGGACGGTAATTAGACATTTTGCTGCTTAGCTAAAGTTTGTGTACTCAACGTTCTCTCGCGTATTCGCGTTTATTCCTTCTAAAATCTTAAGATTGTTTGCACTTCGAATTATTATACTGGGGCCTGCGGATCATATATACATATACAGGGTGTCCCATAAGTCCCGGTTTATGGGAAATTTACTTTAAATTAAATTTACAAAAGTAATATATTAGAACTCCGCCTTTTCCTCACGAATAACTCGCTTCTATATTAGCCATTGCGTATTATTCTACCTGCAACAAAAAAAGGGCTCCAAAACAAGACACCAATTTGAACATTTGTTTCAGTTCCAATGTATTACTTTTGTAAATTTATTTTAAAATAAATTTTCCTATGAGACCGGACTTATGGGACACCCTGTATATATATATATATAAGTTTACCACTAGCTTTTCGTTTCTGTAGAACACTGCAAGTTGCAGAAGAAAAAATTTGCTTTTGTTTCCTTAAATTATCTGAACCAGTGGTTGTCAAGCTTTATTGGTTGCGCACCTCATAGTTATTGGCCTAATATTTATGAACCTCTCCACTATTCTTCCAACCCTATTTCACCTTATGTCAATAAATCTGTTACAACGTTATATGTTACTTAATACACAGATGATCATAAAAATGGTCCCTTTTTATTTTCTTCTCACACAGTGGTAGAGTTAAAAGACACCACTGAACATAAAAATGCTGTTGTTCCTTAGGAGGTATTTCCTGCAGTTGTCCTCAATGTTATTCTTCGTATGGAGGCTATTGAATAGTCTTATGATGACCACATTACAAAGCAATTCGACTAACCTTTGCAGTTGGACACATACTGTAGGTCCACGTACGTTGTTTTGTTTCTTCGTTCATTTGGAGTGGGCGGGGGGTGGGTGCCTTATTCGCTTCCCCACGTTTCACTGATACTGTATACCAATTTACAATGCCGTTATTATAAATGCACTTTATAATAAAAATAAAAAGGGACCAACTTCACAATCACCTTATATTATAAATCTGATCGATATTAGAGAAACACAACAAAATTACGTAGTTAATATACCTAATTCAGGTTTCTCATTTTTGTGCAAATAAAGAAATATAATTTCTTTTTTAACGTACCCTCTTGCTGACTTCTCGCGTACCTCAGTGTGAGAACCACTAGTCTAGACAGTTTTTAATTAAGATAAATCCTATTACTACCTCGTGCTTAACCCGTGTGACAGACTAAAATATGTGAAAATCTGTTCTGAAGTTAAAATACTTTAGAGAACTCTGCCAATATGAGTATAACTAAACACGCAACTTAAATCGAAGCGGTGTATAGTTCCAGAAAAAAGTTCGCCTGGAAACAAAATTTCTATAAAAAAAAAAGCATAAAAAATTACCAAATGGTAATAAAAAAAATTTCTTTTGCAATTTCATTAATTTTTGGTAACAAAAATAAAATTTCAAAACCCAAACCCAATCATTGCTAATTAGCATTTTTTTTTAATGTTTTCCAGAAATTTTATACTTCTGGTCGAACTTTTTTCCAAAACCACCCTCATTAAAAACTGCTGCAGCAAATAATACACAAAAGAACTGACAAAAACATGCACAAATGTTTCCATGTGTCTTATTATTGAAAATAAGGCTCTTTCAGATGAATCTAAAACTGATGTCAAGTCATTTGCTGTACATACAAATCCTCTTTCATTCTTCTCATATTGTAAAAGAAATATTTTTATCTCGTTCTATGGACTAATATATATATATATATATATATATATATAGGCACCTATATATAATTATTTTTGCCTATATTTTTCTTTCTAAAACTGATTTATCTTCATTCAAATTTAATATAAAGTAAGCCTAAAAAATTGCCTTTACGCCTGAGAATGACACAAGTACTGAGCACGAAAATAGAGGAGGTGAGAATACATCATTCATAACAGCCTCCTCTCCATCAAAAAATGTGAAGGCATTACGGAGGCAAAATTGGAAGAAAGCGTAAAATAAATACATATATACATACATATAATAGATAGATAGATAGATAGATAGATAGATAGATAGATCCCTGGATACAGGGGAAATACCGATCATCCTAAAAAAAGGCAATCATTGTCCCTATGTACGAGTATAAAGGAGGGAATATAGGTCTCAAACAAAGTACTAGAGAGACCAGTGTCAGTGACATCCCATCTTATCAAAATATATGAAAGAATTATTAGGCCTACAGAAAAAAATTATCACTCTTTGGGACACGGGTAAGATTCAATGAGAACCAGCATGGATTCCGATCAGGAAGATTGTGCCTATCACAACTTATAAGAGTACTATAACAATATCATAGTTGCACTTGAAAACAATGAAAACTACGATATAATATACACGGATTTTGCTAAAGCATTCGACAAGTGTAATCAAGGTATGATAGCACATAAAATGAAACGTATGGGAGTAACGGGTAAAGCGGGAAAATGGATCTATAACTTTCCCAGAGAACGTCAACAAGTTAAAATCCAAAGTACTGCATATCATCATCAGAATTGGAAGTACGCAGCTCAGTATTACAAGGAACAGTATTAGCACCACTCCTGTTCATTATCACGTTAACAGACGTATACTGTGAAGTAACCAACGACAGTACAGTAACATCATTTGCCGATGATACAAAATTCAGCAGAAAAATAAAAAATGAAGGAGAGGTGGAAGCCCTCCAGACAGATACAAACAGAATATACAGATCGTCAGAAGACCGCATGAAATTTAACACCGAAAATTTTCAGTTCTCAGGATATGGAAGAAATGAAGGACGAAAACAAATGAAATATTGTGCCTCATATACACAAGAGAATTCAGAGAAGCACGAAAACAAAATATTTTGGAGCCAAAATGACCAACGATGCGAAGTTTAGACAAAATAAGAGAGCGATAAACAAGGTAAAAAGAATTACGGGACAATCACTAAGAACCTTTAAAAGAAGGTACAAGATAGTAATGATCACCTACTGAAAATACTGATCATACCAAAACTTGAATATTGTTCAGTCTTGACGTCCCCATATAAAAAGGGAGAAATTAATAAACTAGAAAAAATTCAAAGAAATTTTACAGCCAAGGTCGATGGCTGCAAAGAACTCAATTACTGGGAAAGTACATTAAATCTATA
Source organism: Bathynomus jamesi (assembly GCA_023014485.1). Taxonomy (NCBI): domain Eukaryota; kingdom Metazoa; phylum Arthropoda; class Malacostraca; order Isopoda; family Cirolanidae; genus Bathynomus; species Bathynomus jamesi. The sequence continues at coordinate 64,416 of JAJOZX010004334.1, read as the reverse complement.
TTCGCTAGAAAGAAGGAGAGAGATACACCACAATACATACATGGAAAATAATAGAAAAACTGGTACCTAACCTCAATCTGAACCCAGTAACCAACAACAGTGGAAAATAAGAAAGGTAGAATGTGTTCCCAAACATAAGGCAAGACAAGGGACATCTTTAACTGAAGGAAAATAGCATGTTGTCAGAACGCCAAGGATATTTAACCAGTTACCCAAAGAAATAAGACACACCAATGATGTCAAGGTAATGCCTCCTATTTTTTTTCTCCAAAACAGGTTCACGTAGCTGGATGAACTGAAATGCAGTCAATATATATGTTCTTCCCACCAATTACTGTGAAGTTTCTTAGTTCTGCCACCAGAGGTCTTAGAGCTACATCAGTCAACATGGCGGACGGTGACAACACAATGTCAGTGTGGTTAAAACAGCGTGCAGTTATCGAGTTTCTGACTGCAGAAAACATTCCACCTATCGGCATTCACCGGCGAATGAAAGGTGTGTATGGTGATGATTGTGTAGACGTGAGTACTGTTCGCCGTTGGGCTAAGCGTGTGGCTGATGCAGACATTGGACATGCCGAACTGCATGATGAACCACGTAGCGGGAGACCGCACACAGCAACTAAGGAGGATCAGCAATAACGCGTCAATGAGATGATCAAACAGAATCGCCGCATATCTCAGCAAACACTAGCTACCAATCTTGGCATTTCACGTGAGCGGGTGCAACCGTGCAGGCTATTGTTGCTAATCTTGGGTACCGAAAAGTGTGTGCACGATGGGTTCCCAGAATGCTGACTGATGCAATGAAGGAGAGACGGATGGAAGTTTCCAGAGCGTTGTTGTGGTGACATGAACGTAAAGGCGACGAATTCTTATGCAGCATTGTGACTGGAGATGAAAGCTGGATGCACTATTACGACCAAGAAGGCAATCAATGGAACACCGTCACAAAAGTTCACCAGGACCAAAAACGTTCAAAACCCAAGCGTCTGCAGGAAAACTTATCCTTACTGTTTTCTGGAATGTTAATGGTGTTGTCCATTCAGAATTCAACCACCATTATTAACTCTGTGCGCTACATTGAAATTCTGGAGAGATTGAAGGCACGGATTCGAAGAGTTCGCCCCCGACATTCGGATGGTTCTCCTGCAATATGATGCGCGACCTCACACGCGTGCACAAACGACTGAAGCAATTCGCCGCCTTGGTTTCACTGTCTTGGACCACCCATCATACCACCCATCTCTCTCTATCAGATTTCCACTTATTCCTTAAACTTAAGGAACATCTTCAAGGACGACGTTTCTCTTCGAACGTTGAAGTCAAGACAGCTGTGAGGAAATGGTTCCGTCAACAAGACAGTTCTATCGTGACGGCATCATGAAACTGCTTGAACGTTGGCAGAAGTGTGTGGACCGCAGAGGTAATCATGTTGAGAAGTAACTATATCAAACTGAAGATTAAAGTTCAATGTAGGTATCTGTTTTTGTTTCATTGTAATATCTCATCTCGTTTCAGAATTATAAATTAGGAGGAATTGCTTTTCAGCACTCCCTCGTGTACACACACGCACACAGCAGGTTGACAAAAGTAAATAGGCACCTTTGTTTTTCCACAATTTTTTTTTATTTGATTTTAAAAGTAAATAAAAAATAAATTCAATGCAAAGGGGAAAGGAACACGAGTTTAAATACGCGTTTAGTGATTCAATTAATTTGTTATTATTTATTGACTTATAATCAGGCAAAGCAAAAAAGCAAAGCTCTCTCTCTCTCTCTCTCTCTCTCTCTCTCTCTCGGCCGTACCTGGAGTATATGCTGTGCAGTTCTGGTCGCCCACCCTCAGGAAAGATATTGAGAGACTGGAGCGAGTGCAGGCGAGGGCCACAAAGTTAATCCCTTCCGTTAGGCATATGGGCTACAATCGACGGTTACGCGCCCTGAACTTGTTTTCGCTTGAAACTCGGAGGCTGCGCGGTCAACTGATCGAGGTTTTCAAGCTCTTACGAGGGTTCAACGATGTCGATTTTAGAAGTATGTTTAGTTTAAATGATAACCCAACTCGCAACAATGGTTGGAAGTTGGATTTGAAACGGTTTAGGACTAGTGTGTGTGTGGGAATTACTTTACGTATAAGATCTGTGACACATGGAACAGGTTACCTTCGGAAGTTGTGAACAGTTCCTCTGTGGATCAGTTCAAGAAAAGGTTAGACGAAATCTTGCACACTATTTGAGTGTGTAAAGACATTTAGGACCTCAGTCTGCGGAAATTTCTTTTCCTATAAAATAGTTAATATCTGGAACCAACTTCCCTCAGAGGTTGTTTCCAGTCAAAGTGTAAATCTGTTTAAAAATAGGCTAGACAAAGTACTGAACACACTCATAGTTTAAGATTAAAACCTCAGAAAACTCTGCAGGAGTTCGCTTGCTCGGTGTCTCTGTGAGCAAGCTAAATATAGAGCTATTTATATATTCTCCACTTTCCCGTAAAATTTCCTTGGCTACTTTTCCAGGGTCAAGGTATTTTCTTCAACCTTTTTCCGTACCTGCCTCTGGCAGGGAGGGAGCGGAGGGTGGGGAGAGAGCCTTCTACTTTTCTATCCAGTTTTCTACTACTGCTAGGATAGTTGAAAGAAAAATAAACTTTTACAAAATTTTCCCTGGCACCCGTTGCCATTGGTACCTCCTCGGTATGGGCCGCAAGGCCTTTTGAGGTACTTTTTTTCCTTGTAACTCCTTGTAACTCTCTCTCTCTCTCTCTCTCTCTCTCTCTCTCTCTCTCTCTCTCTCATATATTGTACGAAATGTCCCGTTATATTAAGTTAAATTTAAATTTCCATACCAATTTAATTTATGTATTTTCAAAAGCCTTTTAAAAGGAAGTTTACATATGAATTTATAACTTTTTAAAAAGTACAAAGCACTGCGAAATGTTTGGAGTATTACAATTTACAGTATCATATAAGATGTTTAAGAAAGATTGTAGTTATACCATGATTTTTTTTTTTTTTAGGTATTATCATAAATACAACTACTGTTAGGACTAATTTACAGGGAAACAGGTTCTGAACATCTGCAAACACCCGCAGAAAAATTACAAGCAAAAGGAAAGAGAGACCTTACGAAAGAAACAGAGAGACAAAGAAGAGAAAATAGAAACTACAAAAGAAAAATATACAAAAGGAAAAAAAGCCTAGAAAAGAGAAAAAAAGACCTACCTAAAAAATTCTAGGTAATACTCGCAAAAAAGAACGCGTAATAAGGAAATAGAAACACCCACAAAACGGAAAAGGGTTTGCCGAAAACTCCGAAAGCTTTGCCAAAAAGTTAAAAAAGTATATATATTAAAGGCAACCCAGAAAAGTCCAATAATAGAAAGGTTAAATAGAAAAGTTAATATAACGGTAAAAATGTACTCAAAAAAGGCTAAGAAAAAAACCAAAATACTAAAAACTTGCTTTTAAAAGACACTAAAAACACTCGCAAAAATATCGGCAGAAGATGAAGAGAGACCTCCGGCAAGCAACCTGCGAAGTTTACAAGTAACAAAAAGCTACGTAACTAAATCCACTGTGTGTATATATATATATTTTACCGTTATGACGTACACAAACTTATCGCAATTAGTGCTTAAAAAATTCCCTGAAAAGGATTCTTTTTGAAGGATCTTTCATCGGAACTGAATCTGGGGACCGAATCAGCAAATCGAGCGGAAAGAGATCCTCTGACACGTCCTGACACCACTTCAAAGGCACCGAAGGAGGACGCTGACGGTGAAGAATGACCCGAGAAAGGTTCAATGGGGGTCGAGCGTGATGAAAAGGCATTGAAAGAATGACAGGAGAAGGGCAAGAAAGGAATAAATCAAAGTTACTTTAAAATTATAATGGGAAATATTGGTATTTAATCACTATAATAATAATAATAATAATAATAACACACACACACACACACACACTAAAATTTGATATATGTGAAGACCCAGTTTTGTTTTACATTAAAAACAAAACCGTTTAAGCAATTTTATCATTCTCACACCGAAACAAGGGAAAAAAATTAGGAAATTGCAACAAGGTCCAATACTAGTGTCCGCGACCAAACGCTGCTGTTAAACAAGAAAAAATGAATCTTTGATCAAAATTGAAGCTTGAAGCCTTGTCAGACAATTTGCCATATATATATATATATATATATATATATATATATATATATATATATATATAGTCTGAATTTTCATCTGCATTCGACTTAAAATTATGAATCATGATAGGCATTGTAATCTAAAATTAAAAATATTTAAAAAAAGTTTCAAAGCCAAAGATTATGTATTTAAGTGTGCAGAATATAATATTTTGGATTCAGGAGTTCTATAATTTTATAATATGAAAACTAAATTAGTTACCCATATGATATGTATCGATGTATAGTGCAAATGTAATTAAAATTAAAAGCTATCAGAGTTGGTAGAGTACGAGTTACAACAATTTCAGTTCACTTTGTCAGATAAATTAGGACAAAGTTATAAAAATCTGTGTATATTTTTATTATTATTTAGACATTTTACTAAATAGGTTTTAGATATTATTATTATTATTATTATTATTATTAATAATCTAGTTAAAAATTCAATTAACCTTATTAAGGAGTGGGTTGCACTCTGGCATACCATTATCTTTGTTAATAATATTATATTCTTGGTCCTAATTTAAACTTATATTACCTTAACTTCTTACACTGGTGAGAACGTCTCGTGGGATAAAATAATGTCGTTATTTTCAGTTTTGTTATATATATATATATATATATATATATATATATATATATATATATATATATATATATATATATATATATTAGTAATGTACCGATACTTTAATTTTGCCGATACTTTGGCCGATTCCGATGCATCGGTACATCTACCTGTTCAGTTACAAACTCTAAAAAGTCTAAAAGATTAGAAAAACAAGACCTCCCTGATCTACAGTAAATCCATGTTGGGAACTTGAAATAAGATTTTAAACTTTCCAAATGCTCTTTAATACTATTCTTTATAATTCTAGTATCTTTCCTACCAATGATGTTACACTAACAATGATGTTAAACTAATTTCCTACCGAGTTTTTACTACCCTTCTTTCAATCTTCAGGTATTTATGCATAATTAATAGATGTACCAGTAACAAACAAAATAGTGCCTCAGCTAAGCTATCCTCCCCTTCTTTGAGAATCCTAACATAACTATTATTGGGACCAACAGCTTTATTGGGTTTCAGTGTGTTAATTACAAATCATCCTTCTTTATCTGAATCTTATCAAGAATGCCAGAGTTTAGAGAATATAAAGAATTAAAATTTAATATTTTTATAAAGTATCGGTGGTATCCGTAGTATCGGCCACAATTTCACCAATACCGATACATCAACGGCAAAATAGAGATGCCGCTGATACCGATACTGATACATCGGTACATCACTATATATATATATATATATATATATATATATATATATATATATATATATACACACAGGGTGGGCCGAAAGTCTGGATCCATAGGAAAATATTTATTTTAATACATAAATTACAACAAATGGTAAATACTTAAAATGAATATCAACTTTAACTCGTAAATGCGTATCCGTGATACTGTACAGTGGTTCGTACTCCAGTATAAACAACAAATTATAACAAATGCTCAAATTGGCGGCCTCTGACATCGAGACACTTAGGGATGGAATTTATGATTTTAAATAATTCTTCGAATTGACGTTCTCGAGATGCGTGTTTCATTTGATAATCTTCTTGTTGACTTTACTGGACTATTCGTTAAAGTTTCACATACCATTGCAGAGGTATTTTCATCAGTTGCAGTTTTTGGACGACCAGAACGCCGTCGATCATGTACACTTCCTGTTTCTTTGAAACGTTTAAACAACTTGCCAACAGTCGCATGTGTTACTGGATGCTTATCAGGATGATTTCTATTGAATTCGGTAGCAACTTCTCTGTGTGTAGCGCCCTGTCTTGCGTACATGAGCACAAGTTCTACCGGTCTTCTGTTGTTAGATTCGAAGCCATTTCTGGGCTGAAATAAAAAAGTATTTGAGTATTTATACTGGAGTACGAACTACTTACTGTACAGTATCACGGATACGCATTTACGAGTTAAAGTTGATATTCATTTTAAGTATTTACCATTTGTTGTAATTTATGTATTAAAATAAATATTTTCCTATGGATCCAGACTTTTGGCCCACCCTGTATATATATATATATATATATATATATATATATATATATATATATATATATATATATATATATATAGGGTGAACCAAATGTAGGTGGACAGTAAATGATAACGTTTATTTTGAGAATACATATTTAATTTTTTCGTATACTATAATACAAAATAAAATTTAAATAAATTTAGTTATAATATTTAATATAATAAAACACAAACACCATAGTTATAATGAACACCATAGTTATAATATAATATAACACAAACCGTATTCAACCTACTGTCCACCTACTTTTGGTTCACCGTGTATATATAAAACAGCCTGGAAATTAATTTCCCCACTACGTTAAGGTAAGCGTGCCCCATGCGTCACCTGAATCCGAGCAGTGACAAGATAAGTGGCCGGCCCAACCCAACCCGAGAGCCAATAGCTGGGAGCGAACCCAAAGCCTCACTGCCCAAAGTCCGATACCGAGATCTCTGAGCTACCGGGAGCCATTTTATATATATATATATATATATTGGTTAAGAGGTGATCTTTCTGCTAAAATAGTGTTCATTTAATTGGTCTACTTAGGAGGTCGTTTGGTAATGGCTGATATCCCCCAAGGGCCATTTACTCTAACGTCGCTTCGGTGGATGATACCGACAATAAAATTCGATTTATATCGAATACATTCAAAATAATAGACACGAAATGAGCTCCGATAATCGGGTAATTTTTCTTTGTAAATGAAAAACGTAATTTATGGTATCCTTATTAGCTTATTAGCGCATGCAGGCATAGCGGAATTATATTTATGAGTATTAACGATTTTGGTCATTTGCCTAATTAATTTGGAATTTATTAACACTTAAAAAAAAATCTTTTTTTTTTGTACGTAAAGAAGCAATTCCTTGCCGTAGTTAGTGGAATTGTTTTTCAAGACTGAATGAGGAAAGGGTTTCCCCTCGTCGTGGATATGTATTCATTACATATTCCTTTCAAAACCAGTTAAAATACCAATTCTTTGCTTCTTCTGGAAAAGGAAACCTAGGGCAGTACAGATTCTTAGTATTGTGGATCAAAGGCTCTTTGTTAGCATATAGTTCTATACTTTTCGTATCCGGTATGTCAATTTAATAAGGACTTATGATGGCAGTAATTATATCGAAAATTACAGTACTGATTAATATACAGAGGGTTGACAAAAGTAAATAGACGCCATGATGATTGTCTTCAAGAATAAATGGCAAAGCTCATCATTGGAATGTCAAAATGCGTGTCACCTTTACGTAATGGAAAGGGGAAAGCAACACGATTCTAAATATATTCATTCAATAAATCTGTTATTATTTATTGACTTTTATTATCAAATAAAAACTATGGAAAAACCGAAGGTGTCTATTTACTTTTGTCAACCTTATATATATATATTAAAATTATTAATACTGGGACTGAAGTAGGAATTGGGTTCGTCCCCGCCTGACGTGGGTCATTTCCCAAGCACATTTTACCACTAATTACACTATACGAGAAACTCCCCAAAATCCTTTAAAAGAGTGCAGCTTTGAACGCATCTCCTTTTATCACGTGTTTTTCAGAAATGCACCAATTTATCTTTTCCATTTCCACTCCATTTCCATTATTGTAGAGAATCGCAATTCCATTTTACTTAATTTCTCCTACTACCACCCACCTGCAGTTCTGTAATTTTTTATAAAATTATCTCAACATTTTGTCATGATTGCTCAAGAGTAAATGAAAAGAAAAAATCGAGTATCGGTAACTTGAAAGACAGTTAACTCCTCTTCAAGAGTAGTTTGGAAACACTAAAATTTAAAATTATATATAAACTGTGTATCATACGTGGATATCTTCCGGTCTACGACGTGGCCACGTCGCAACAACAGCGCTTCCCGACGATCAGCGAATTTAACCCTTTAACGCCGAACGTTTTTGTAGGGTTAAGTCTAAATGCGTGTATTTGAAACGGTACGTATTCGACCCAGCCGGCGTTAGAGGGTTAAGTAACATTGGGTCTGGGTAGTAGTTGGATGGGTGACTGTCCTTCGCGTTGTAGATGATGTTGCGACCTATGGTCCGGATCCCACGTAAAGATGTAAGTCCCCTCCGTCACACGACTTTGTCACGAAAGAGGTTTTCACTTTTTCGAATGTTGTGGAAGGAAAAATTTAACCTAATATATATTACCCAACTGAATTAACCTAACCTAAGCTAACTAAACTAACCAAAACCTAACATTCATTACACCCCATTTTTATGATATATATATATATATATAAAAAATGATTTTAAGTTAAAAAAATAACCAAATGTATTTCGACACCGCTAATGTTGTTACCCGCAAGCCTGTGTCCCGATGAATTCTGTATGCACTTTAAAGATTGTCACGACGATGCAAGGTGGCCAAAAAATACACATTCACACACATACAAAACACGAATTTACAAGTTCTTATACATAAAAAAAAGGGAATAAAAGGGGTTTGGTACTCGTATGGACTACCCTAATACATTTTATCGCGTCCTTATATGGGATCGTAGAAGAAGCTAAAGTTTTTATGACGTTTTTTCATAAATAGTATTAAAACTTTCGTTGAGGGTTTTAGACGCAATAAAAATTCAAACTTCTCTTATTTTTACCATCTATTAAACGAATACTCATGTTATATTCTTCGCTTTATACGTTTATTTTTTTTTATACCTTTTAAATTTTCTCTAAAAGTCAAATATAAACTTGAATGATCGCTTAAATATGACTCTATATAAATATGGCTTCAATCCCTTCCTATATCATTACCGTTTTCCGAAATCGTTATTTCCCTTTGGCTGAAATGTAAAACCAATTTGAAAAAGAGGAACAAGAAAGCAACAAGAAGCGTTTTCCAATTTTGTTTGTTTGTTTGTTTACACTGAGAAACTCTAATTGAAGCGAACATTTTTGTATTACTCTTTATTTGTTTTGTTTGTGGTTTAGTGATAAGGCTTTTATGAGCGTATAAACCTTCAGTTCATGTATAGCTTTCGAAATTTTAAGAAGGATAAACTCTTCTACTTGTATATTTATATATGTATATAATCTCCCACGCGCGTGCTTTTTTTTTCAAATTTGAAATCGCCATAAGCGTTTTATATAACATAGTTGAAAGTAGTTCGTAGTAAACTGTATTCAGAGTAGTTTAACACTAGTAAACGTGCGTAACCTTAAAGTACTTAAAGAACCGTATTAAAAATACCATAAGCATTTAATGTTCATAATAAAATTAACGCGTCCTCGTAAAGCGACCTAAGAGAAAAAGAGACTTTAGAAATAAACCACAGATATACTGAAGTGGTTCAGCTCAGAATTTAATTTGTGGATCAATTTTTGTAATAAAAAATTTTATTTCCACTTTTAATGGTACTCCGATTTATGGAGTTATTACCATTATTGATTCCGCCCATTTTCAACTCCAATTACTTAATGAAATTAACGCATACACTTTCTTAGATTACTTCCCATCGTGTACTTGGCGACATTCCCATTCTCACTCGCTATCCGAAATTGAGAATGATCGAAGTTGGAATTCAAGATGATTTGAGAAATGGTAAAACATAGATTTGTGACGCAATTGCATGTTAGAAAGAGGTATTTTCTATATAAAAAAAATATAACCCAAATTGATAAATTCTAAATGATAATAGGAATGGATCAATTTGAGAAATGCATCCTTTACACGAGATTCTCAAATCTAATTTCATTCTTCGACAAATACCAAAATGTAAGTGACTGACGTTATTAAAAGACCAATTTGTTAATCATAAAATATTAAAAGAACTATATACAGGGTGAGTCAAAAGTCCGGAAACATAGGAAACTTTTATTGCAAAAAGACACGTGTTACGAGTAATGTTGTAAGATGTGTTCTATATGTTCTCCTTTCACTTCCAGAGATTTCTGGATTCTTTCCAGGACATCGGGCTGGATTGCAGCACAGACTAACATTAGTCCTATGTTTCCGGACTTTTGACTCACCCTGTACCCTAACCCTGTGTAGTTAATGTTTTCGCTAAGTATACTTCAGGAACTGGATTTCCGTGCACGGGAAAACAAGAAGTAAAAATAAAGTAGATTAATGGAGCCTTAAAAAAAATATTGATATAAAATATAATGAAACTATACAATCACATCAAAGGAAAAGCTTCAAAATCAGGACTAGGAAATAAAATATTCTCCATAATATTTCTTATAAGCGAACTGAAAAACCCTGAGGTCGGGGGTTTGTCTCCCGAAGGTGCTGGTAACAATAACCCAGGGATTAACGTAATATGGGCCGCATTATTTTTATGTGCGTAGTGCCAGTTTCTGGTACTTCCAGCTGATCATCATTATTATTATCATTATTCTCAACAAGGAATAACATATAACTAATGCTGTGCTTTACTCAGCAAAAGGTCGAGGGTTCGATTTCATGCGAGGACTCTGCTAAAATTGGAGAATTTAAACTCCATATTACAGGCCTTTTCACGAGCCTTTCGTCGGACGTGGTGTGGATTTCAGATTCTCTTTGGATGAACAACACATTTTTAATGAAAAGCATTACCTTTTTCATAAAACGCACGCAAATTTCCTTGGAATTACGCTTAATTTTCGGACGCCTTCCACTATCTTCAAAAGTGATCACAATGAGTCCCATCTTAAAACAGTTATAGCACATTTTATATTTAATTTACTTTAATTTTTCTATACATTAATTTTTCAGAGTTTATTTCATTTATATATATATATATATATATATACAGGGCGTCCCAAAAAAATGTATACACACTTTAAATAATTATAAAGGCAGTGTTTATTAAAATACATTTCATTTTCAAAATGTAATAGAATCTACAGACATTATTTAATTGTTTTGTCAACGCCTGTTTTCAAACTGACGTCCGTTCTGATCCAGGCACTGCTGATAACGCGAAGCAATGGAATCGCAAACATCACGAAACATTTCGTTTGGTATTTGTGTGCATTCTCGTTCAATGGCTGCTCTCAATTCAGCGACTGTTGCAGGTTTTATAGCGTAGACTTTGTCTTTTAAGTATCCCCATAAAAAAAAGTCTAGTGGTGTGAGGTCTGGTGAACGCGGAGGGTATTCTACGAAACCCCTTCGTCCAATCCACATCCACATCCACATCGTGCCAAGTACCACTCGCAATACTCCACTCTTCGGTCCGGATCATCTTCATTAATAGCATGGACTAATCTTGGAATGTAACTTTTCCATTGACAGCGCTTCAAAATGCGTTGGACAGACGATTCTGAAATTCCTACCTCACGACTCGCTTGCCGCACAGATTTTCTTGGACTTTGGTGATACGTTTCCAGTACTCTTTCTTGCTTTGTGGGGCTTGTCGATGTCCGTGGTCTTCCGGAACGCTTCTTGTGGACATTCTGAACAGTTCTATCGGCTTCAAACTTATCTCTAATTCGAGTGATGGTAAGTCGCGTTGGTGGATCTGTTTGAAACTCCCTCCTAAACTGTTTTTGCACTTCAACTGCGTTTTCACACTTCCAGTAGCATTTTAGAATGAATTTCCTTTGTTCAAAGCTTAGTCTGACTGCCATTATTAATTCTAATGGGTTTAACTTGGAAAGAAAGAAACATCAATTGAGCTATCAGCTGTTAAAGTGTGTCTACATTTTTTTGGGACGCCCTGTATATATATTATATATATATATATATATATATATATATATATATATATATATATATATATATATATATTATAAAGACAATTCTGCCTTCGACCCCTTTAAAATTATTTACTATTTCATAGTATAGTAAAAGAAAACAAATATATTGGACAGGATTTCTGCCAAATAAGCACTCTTTTGGTTTTCCATCGCATCGAGGAAGAAATGTGTGTGTGTGTGTGTGTGTGTGTGTGTGTGTGTGTGTGTATTCGGATAAGGAAGTTCGTATATAATCCGATTTCATTTTTAATATTTTAATATGTAGAAAAGTGACACTTTATAATGTTTTTTTTTTCAGTTTGAGCAAAAATAAATAAATGCAATAAATGCAAAATAACGGAGTAAGCATTAAATAAATAATTTGCTTTGTACGAAATAGAAGTTTAAAAAAAAAAAAAAAAAATTTCGTTCGTTTTTGGTACGAAAATGGGGAGGAATTTTCGAGGTTGTGACGTAATTCCATGTGTTAATATTTAAGATTTGTTATAACTTAAAATGAGATAAAGGTCCAAACGAGAAATCGTGTGTGTGTGTGTGTGTGTGTGTGTGTGTGTGTGTGTGTGTGCGTACACTACAAAAAATCATAGTTCTCGTTTGAAAACGATGCAAAGTTTTTCGTTTTCTCCAAAACTAAACGGGTCAAATTTTCATCGAAGTTAAAATCGACATTGGGACTGGGTCGTAGTTGGATGGGTGACCGTCCTCTGCCCCCAGATGTAACGACCCGCGGTTCGAACTCAACGTAAAGCTGTAGGTCCTTTCCGTCACATGACCTTTGCTGTTACGAAGAAGGTTAAACAACCTATAAAAAAAAACGCACACACACACACACACATCTAATTTCCAGCGATACTTTCTCATTCCAACAACACATTCGCGCACTGTTTTAGTTCTATTTTATCTTGTTATAATTTCGAGATATTTTTCATCTTTCGTTGCCATGTACAGGGTATCCCATAAGTTCCTTTACCCTCACCCTATTCTAGGAGGAAAAGGTCCAGGGGTAAAGGGACAACCTATAGTTGAAGATCAGAATTATACGAGACTCCAAAGGATGCGAGCTGTTTCCTGTCATCTGTAATTCTGGTGTAGCAGTTTCTGAAAAAAGTTCGCCTAAGAACATGAAATTTGTAAAAAGCACAAAACAATTACGAATCAATAATACTGTTTTAATATTTTATTCGTTTTGGTAACTTCTTACGCTTTCTACAAATTTTATTCATAGGCGAACTTTTTTCCAAAACTGTACAAATTTTTAAAAATTTAATAATAAAAATTAATAATAATAATAAAACGTGTTTGGTCATTTTTGTGCAAAAACAAAAAAACAAAAATTCAAACGAACCAATTAATTCCATCAATGAAATAAGTTCCACAAACAGGTTGTCATTCTAATTATGCAAATGAAAATGATAGCCGGAGGCCACGCCTCAGGGAGCCTCCGAGTTACTCATTAAAGATGACAATGTTTTTCTTAAAAATGCGCCATGGACAAGCGTCGAACAGATGTTTCTAATTACTAAATTTTGCAACGATAAGTTTGACGTTAAAATGACGAACAAAAGAAACGTGAGAAAAAGCAGCAATTGTAAGATAAATTAAAATTACATAAATTAAAATTACATAAATTAAAATTACATAAATTAAAATTACATAAATTAAAATTATATATATAGAAATAAAACGAACTTTTCACTTTTACTTTATGTACAGGTAATAAAGCAAAGGTATATTTGAAATGAAATTATATTTTAATAATGACGGTGTCGATGGAACTGCAATTTACTAAAAAAATATCCTATCAACTTTCAAATAGAGAATTTGAGAAAATATATCCTCTATAAAGTAAATAGACATTTAACATTAGGGAGATCTATACATTGAAAGACTGCCCAAGATTCTCAATAGATCTCAACTTTGAAAGGAAAGTTTTCAATATATTATACATATACAGTATATATATACATACACACAGGGTGTTTTATAACATGTGGGACGCACTTTCAGGATGGATTCAGGACCTGAAAACAGTGAAAAAAGTTTATATAAACATATGCCCGAAATCGTTTTGTTTCCGAGTTGTAGCCCGTTTTATGTTCCAGCAATTCTTTCCGCAAACTGTTTACAAACACTGTTTGCCGACAATGTTTGTGAGTGTGTACGAGACTTATTACATGTATGGCCTTGCCGATTGTAATGTTTCGTACACTCTATGACATGTTTCAATGTCGTTGAGTGTAGAGCCATCAGTCAGTCAGAGGCGCATCCGGTGTTTCACTGTTCGTATTCGTAACTTCTTACCGTGAATAAGTGCAGTCTTGTGAAAAAAACCTTAAAAAGTTTTTGTGCTATTCAGTGATAGTGTGCATTTGAAGTGAGAATGGAGGCTTATTCAAACAGAGAAATGGCAGACACGCTTCTCATGTATGGACTTGCCGAGTGTAATGCGGCCACAGCAAGACGTTTGTATGCGGAAAGGTTTCTGAATCGCCGTCTGCCAGATAAGAAGACCTTTTAGAGAATAGACGAGCGTCTTGGTGATACAGGATCATTCAACAAGCGAGTTTCAGATGGTGGTAGACCAATCAGCGCCAGAACTGTTGAGTTGGAGGAGCGGGTCCTGAATCGCGTGGAGCAGGGGTTCCCAAATTGTGTTCCGCGGAACACTTCTCACGGTATACAAGTGTTCCGCGGAACACCAATTTGGGAACCCCTGGTGTGGAGGAACATTCTGGTGTCAGCACCCGAAGGATAGCAGCAGCAGAGGATGTAAAATACATAACGTGTGACGAGGCGTGTTCAGGCGTGTGTTCAAGCGCAAGGCGGTCATTTTGAGCGCTTCCTTGAAAGGTAAGATGGATACTTGCTGGAACACACAACGAGCTGTAACTCGGAAACAAAGCGACTTCGGGCAAATGTTTATAAAATTTTTTTCATTGTTTTCAGGTCCTGATTCCACCCTGAAAGTGCGTCCTACATGTTATGAAACACCCTGTATATATATATATATATATATATATATATATATATATATATATATATATATATATATATATATACCGGGTGCGGCAAAAGTAACGCCCTTTTAATAATTGTATCTTTATAGTTTTATACAGTATAATTTTTTAGTTTTATATTGTATCATTTTGTTTCTTTTAGTTTTTACTGAGAAAGTACTTATTTATTTTTCTTAAAATGCTGTATTTTTCTTAAAAACCTTATTATTTCTTAAAATGCTGTAATTGATTTATTTCCTTCAATAAAAGAGAATAAACTAAAAAGGGCGTTATTTTTGCCGCACCCGTTATATATATATATATATATATATATATATATATATATATATATATATATATATGATGAATAAACCACGAAGGAAAAAGAAACACAAAGGGGTGCTCAAGCGCTTTCGTCTAATGACATCCTCAGGAACACTCAGTGTTCCTGAGGATGTCATTAGACGAAAGCGCTTGAGCACCCCTTTGTGTTTCTTTTTCCTTCGTGGTTTATTCATCATAAATATTTTTCACGTGTCACTTTCGTGAAATAATTTTTCATATATATATATATATAATAATGATGTTCAAAATGTTCCCTATTCAGTTCAAAGAACGTTGATATACTGCAATTTAATTAATTATTTAACTAATAAATTTAATTAATTTAATTACAGTCCAGTTTCGTAAAATAAAAGTCTTCTATTTAAAACGTTATTATTATGCAGTTTTAAAAAATGATGCGCATGCGCGTCATAGTTTCAAATTT
This sequence comes from Bathynomus jamesi, assembly GCA_023014485.1. NCBI lineage: Eukaryota > Metazoa > Arthropoda > Malacostraca > Isopoda > Cirolanidae > Bathynomus > Bathynomus jamesi. Next base: position 48,673 of record JAJOZX010004334.1, on the reverse strand, counting down.
ATCTATCAGAGGATAGACAGCACCTTTTTTTTCTTTTTTAAACACTAATTTGGAACTTTTATAACTTGATTTCCACTTATAATTTCTTTATTAAACTTGGATGAAATAACTTTGATACGTTTTTATTATTATTATTTTTATAAAATTTCAGTACTCTGAAGTACTGTACATGCAAGCGCAATTACAGTTCAAAAATAACGATGTTTATTTGGCGTTCCGTGGTGCATATATATATATATACAGGGTGGGCCGAAAGTCTGGATCCATAGGAAAATATTTATTTTAATACATAAATTACAACAAATGGTAAATACTTAAAATGAATATCAACTTTAACTCGTAAATGCGTATCCGTGATACTGTAAAGTAGTTCGTACTCCAGTATAAATACTCAAATACTTTTTTTATTTCAGCCCAGAAATGGCTTCGAATCTAACAACAGAAGACCAAGTAGAACTTGTGCTCATGTACGCAAGACAGGGCGCTACACACAGAGAAGTTGCTACCGAATTCAATAGAAATCATCCTGATAAGCATCCAGTAACACATGCGACTGTTGGCAAGTTGTTTAAACGTTTCAAAGAAACAGGAAGTGTACATGATCGACGGCGTTCTGGTCGTCCAAAAACTGCAACTGATGAAAATACCTCTGCAATGGTATGTGAAACTTTAACGAATAGTCCAGTAAAGTCAACAAGAAGAAGATTATCAAATGAAACACGCATCTCGAGAACGTCAATTCGAAGAATTATTAAAAATCATAAATTCCATCCCTAAGTGTCTCGATGTCAGAGGCCGCCAATTTGAGCATTTGTTATAATTTGTTGTTTATACTGGAGTACGAACCACTGTACAGTATCACGGATACGCATTTACGAGTTAAAGTTGATATTCATTTTAAGTATTTACCATTTGTTGTAATTTATGTATTAAAATAAATATTTTCCTATGGATCCAGACTTTCGGCCCACCCTGTATATATATATTACGAATCGGCGATAAATTAAAGAAAGGAAAGAAAATATATATATATATATATATATATATACACACAAAGAGTGTGTGTGTGTGTGTGTGTGTGTAACAAAAATGAAACATTTTTATAAAATTGTGTTTAGAGCTACTCGTAATTCAATCATTTTCTCTCTCTTTTTACCCCTATAAAACTTTAATGGAAAACATCAAATGTAATTGCCCAGTGACGAACTGCTAAATTACATAAATTGCGTCATATTTTATTCAGTAACTGCTCTTTTTCTTAATGAAAAGTTGAAATTTTAACGACGAAAAGAGCGCCATTTGTAAGTTATGCATGTAAACTTCCACACAGAGAGAGAGAGAGAGAGAGAGAGAGAGAGAGAGAGAGAGAGAGAGAGAGAGAGAGAGAAATGCAATCTGTATATGTCTGACGATGAGAGAATGTTTTAAAAGATTACAGTAATAACGTGAAAAAAGACGTAAATTCATTGGCAGTAAATTACATTTTCCAATAAATTAACAGTAAAAATCTGTGGAAAAATATAGCTTTCCATTGGACACCTGTTATTTGCTGATATATAATTCATTTCCATGCGTCCAGCATGAACTAATTAATATAACTCATAACTCATAACTCATAACTCTCTCTCTCTCTCTCTCTCTCTCTCTCTCTCTCTCTCTCTCTCTCTCTCCCCCAACAGCAGGTAGTGACTCTCCTTCCACGTTGGAGGGGACTCAGGCTCCTGCGGAGTTTGCCCCTCGTTAGTGAGGGGCTCTTCAACTCCCAACAGCCCTGGCTGTTCGGGAAACGGGTCGTGCTAGGGGGCGGTCAGAACAGGAGAGGCTCCCTCCGTGCAATGCTTTTTAATGCTAGGTCGATCAGGAACAAGTTTGGCGAGCTACGGGAGCTCTTAGCATCAGAATACCAGGATATCGCTGCTATCACCGAGTCCTGGATTCATACTGATCGTAGGGACTACGTTGGGGAGTTCAAAATTCCCGGGTATAGAATGTTTCGCAAAGACCGCACCCGTGGGGAGGGGGGTGGGGTACTAATATACGTCAGGGACACGTTGAGTCCGGTTGACTGCCAGTTCCGGTCGGAACGGGAGTTGCTTGGCGTCCATCTGAACGTGGGAGGGACGAACTATAGGTTAATCTTGGTGTACAGACCTCCGCATCTCCTCCTCGAGGAGGATACAGCCCTGTACACCGAACTCAGTAGCCTGCTAGGGGATAGGGTGTGTGTAGTTTTAGGAGACTTCAAATGTCGCGGCATAAAGTGGGAAAACAGGACTGCCGATGCTGAAGGGAGGAGGCTAGTTGACTTTGCTGATGAGAACTTCCTCACCCAGTGGGTCAACGAGCCTACACGACGCGAAAGCGTTCTGGACTTAGTATTCACGACCGAAGACAACCTCGTCACTGGCCTCACCGTTGACGAATCATTGGGCGGGAGTGATCACGGTCTTATTAGGTTCCGTGTGTGCGTCCCTCGGGTGAAGCGTAGTAACTCGAGAGGCAGTAAGCTCGATCTCCGGCGGGCGAACTTTGTTAGCCTCAGGGATAGCGTAGGAGAGATGGGGTTAGAGGTTGGCGGCGATGTTGAGGGAGTGTGGAGTGCATTCCGGGACGAGTTAATGGTGCTGCAGTCTGCTGCCATACCCTCAAAACCGGTCACCCCTGCTTCAACGCAGCCTAAGTGGTTCAATCGTGACATCGCTTCGGCTATCCGAAATAGGAAAGTAGCGTATAGGAGGGCGAAGGCCAATCGTTCCCACGAGAACACTGAAGCGTATGTCCGACTGTGTAGGGAAGTGAAGGCGAAGGTTAGGCTAGCGAAACGTAACGAAGAACTACGGGTGGCAAGCCTCTGCAAGGGGAACCCTAAGGAATTCTTCAGTTATGTTAATAGTAGAAAGCCCATTAGAAGCATGATAGGTTCATTAAAGGATGGAAGTGGCGTTCTGCGGACCTCCGACGCGGACGTCGCTAATGTGCTTAATGAGTACTTTGCGGGAGTGTTCACCAGGGAGGATACCCGCGTCATCCCTGAGCCAGACGTGAGGCACGAAGGTGCTGGCCTGGATAGTGTTAGATGTACCGCGACAGTCGTTGCCGATAGAATAGACAAACTGAGCGCGTTTAAGGCTCCTGGGCCAGACCAGTTTCTCCCCCAGAGTGTTGCGAGAAGTGCGCGACCAGGTAGCTCCCCACCTGGCTACAGTCTTCAACAAATCGTTGGAGATGGGCCAGGTGCCTGGTGACTGGAGGGAAGCCAACGTGACCCCTATCTTTAAGAAAGGGGATCACGAAAGTCCAGGGAACTATCGTCCCATTAGTCTCACTTCAGTTGTTTGTAAATTATTAGAAGGGATAATAGCTGATAGGATCGTTGACCATTTGGATTCCTACAAGCTGCTTGGGGACTCCCAACATGGGTTTAGACGGCATAGGTCATGTCTCACCAACTTGCTCGAGTTTTTCCACGTCATGTTGAGTGAGTACGATAAGAGTAGGGCGATTGATATACTTTATCTCGACTTTCAGAAAGCCTTTGATAAGGTACCTCACCGCCGGCTAATGGCGAAAGTGCGCGCTGGGTATCGGTGGGGAAATAGGTAGGTGGATTGAAAACTGGCTGAGGAATAGGCGGCAGAGGGTGGTAATTAAAGGGGCTAGTTCGGGTTGGGCCTCGGTCACTAGTGGGGTTCCTCAGGGTTCCGTTTTGGGGCCGCTGTTGTTTATCATTTACATAAATGATATCGACGGTGGCATCGTCAGTCGGATCGCCAAATTCGCTGATGACACCAAGCTTGGGGCCAATGTTGGGACGCCCGAAGCGATCGAGGAACTGCGTGCGGACGTAGGTAGGATAGGAGAGTGGTCCGAAAAATGGCAAATGCCGTTTAACTTGGGTAAATGCAAAGTGATGCACATTGGCTACGCCAATCCCAAGTCGGACTACTCGATGTTGGGTAGTAATATCGAGGTGACTGATTTAGAAAAGGACTTGGGTGTGCTAATTAGCAGCGATCTTAAGTTTTCGAAACAGTGTGTAGAGGTGGAAAAGAAAGCCCAGAAACTATTGGGTTATATCAGGAGGCAATTTCAGTTTCGAAACAAGGAGATTGTGCTCTCACTGTACAATTCCCTTGTTCGGCCGCACCTGGAGTATGCTGTGCAGTTCTGGTCGCCCACCCTCAGGAAAGATATTGAGAGGCTGGAGCGAGTGTAGGCGAGGGCCACAAAGTTAATCCCTTTCGTTAGGCATATGGGCTACAATCGACGGTTACGCGCCCTGAACTTGTTTTCGCTTGAAACTCGGAGGCTGCGCGGTCAACTGATCGAGGTTTTCAAGCTCTTACGCGGGTTCAACGATGTCGATTTTAGAAGTATGTTTACTTTAAATGATAACCCAACTCGCAACAATGGTTGGAAGTTGGATTTGAAACGGTTTAGGACTAGTGTGTGTGGGAATTACTTTACGTATAAGATCTGTGACACATGGAACAGGTTACCTTCGGAAGTTGTGAACAGTTCCTCTGTGGATCAGTTCAAGAAAAGGGTAGACGAAATCTTGCACACTATTGAGTGTGGAAAGACATTTAGGACCTCAGTCTGCAGAAAATTTCTTTTCCTATAAAAAGTTAATATCTGGAAACAACTTCCACTCAGAGGTTGTTTCAGTCAAAGTGTAATGTGTTTAAAAAATGGCTAGACAAAGTACTGAATACTCTCATAGTTAAGACTAAAACATATGAAAACTCTGCAGGAGATCGCTTGCACGGTGTCTCTGTGAGCAAGCTAAATATAGAGCTATTTATATATTCTCCACTTTCCTGTAAAATTTCCTTGGCTACTTTACCAGGGTCAAAGTATTTTCTTCAACCTTTTTCCGTACCTGCCTCTGGCAGGGAGGGAGCGGAGGGTGGGGAGAGAGCCTTCTACTTTTCTATCCAGTTTTCTACTACTGCTAGGATAGTTGAAAGAAAAATAAACATTTACAAAATTTTCCCTGGCACCCGTTGCCATTGGTACCTCCTCGGTATGGGCCGCAAGGCCTTTTGAGGTACTTCTTTTCCTTGTAACTCCTTGTAACTCTCTCTCTCTCTCTCTCTCTCTCTCTCTCTCTCTCTCTCTCTCTCTCATTCCCTGGTTTGGACGCACCTGGAGTATGCTGTGCAGTTCTTGTCGCCTACCATCAGGAAAAATATTGACAGGCTGGAGCGAGTCCAGGCGAGGGCCACAAAGTTAATCCCTTCGTTAGGCATATGGGCTACAATCGACGCTTACGCGCCCTGAATTTGTTTTCGCCGGAAACTCGAAGGCTGCGCGGGCAACTCACCGAGGTTTACAAGCTCTTACACGGGTTCAACGATGTCGATTTTAGAAGTATGTTTAGTTTAAATGATAACAACTCGCAACAATGGTTGGAAGTTGGATTTGAAACGGTTTAGGACTAGTGTGTGTGGGAATTACTTTACGTATAAGATCTGTGACACGTGGAACAGGTTACCTTCAGAAGTTGTGAACAGTTCCTCTGTGGATCAGTTCAAGAAAAGGTTAGACTGAATCTTGCGCACTATTTGAGGGTGTAGGAATTGTTCCCTGGCACCCGTTGCCATTGGTACCTCCTCGGTATGGGCCGCAAGGCCTTTTGAGGTACTTCTTGTCCTTGTAACTCTCTCTTTCTCTGAGTAAGCCGCCCTGCAAATGCTTTCCTGGTGAAATCTCTACAACAAATGCACAAGAAAAGGAAAACTGAATACTTAGCGAAGAATTTTTCCCGACCTTGAACAGGAGCAACAAATTCCTGTTCATTTTACACTATTTTCTTCAAGCTGCGCAAGATTCCATTATATACAAATGCGAGTACAATTTTGTAATCGCTGTAAACAAAGCTAAAGACGGTAACGCATGACTTGTAATGCAGAGCTGGGCACTTGCGGTTTTTTTTGCGGTACTGCGGTACTGCGGTACTACCGTGTTGGTCGGTACCGCGGAAAGTACCGCGGGAAATTTGAATGCGGTAGCGGTACTGCTGTACTTTCAGCGATCCTTTGCGGTACTGCGTTATGCGGTACCGGTTTGGTAGTGCGGTAGTAGTACCGCAGTACCGCAAAAAAACGGGCAAAAAAACGCAAGTGCCCAGCTCTGTTGTAATGTATACCGTATTTTATTTGAGAGAGAGAGAGAAGAGGAGAGAGAGAGAGAGAGAGAGGAGAGAGAAGAGAGAGAGAGAGAGAGTTACAAGGAAAAGAAGTACCTCAAAAGGCCTTGCGGCCCATACCGAGGAGGTACCAATGGCAACAGTGCCAGGGAAAATTCTGTACACACTCAAATAGTGTGCAAGATTTGATCTTCCCTTTTCTTGAACTGATCCACAGAGGAACTGTTCACAACTTCTGAAGGTAACATGTTCCATGTGTCACAGATCTTATACGTAAAGTAATTCCCACACACACCAGTCCTAAACCGTTTCAAATCCAACTTCCAACCATTGTTGCGAGTTGGGTTATCATTTAAACTAAACATACTTCTAAAATCGACATCGTTGAACCCGCGTAAGAGCTTGAAAACCTCGATCAGTTGACCGCGCAGCCTTCGAGTTTCAAGCGAAAACAAGCTCAGGGCGCGTAACCGTCGATTGTAGCCCATATGCCTAAGGGAAGGGATTAACTTTGTGGCCCTCGCCTGCACTCGCTCTAGCCTCTCAATATCTTTCCTGAGGGTGGGCGACCAGAACTGCACAGCATACTCCAGGTGCGGCCGAACAAGGGAATTGTACAGTGAGAGCACAATCTCCTTGTTGAGAAACTGAAATTGCCTCCTGATATAACCCAATAGTTTCTGGGCATTCTTTTCCACCTCTACACACTGTTTCGTAAACTTAAGGTCGCTGCTAATTAGCACACCCAAGTCCTTTTCTAAATCAGTCACCTCGATATTACTACCCAACATCGAGTAGTCCGACTTGGGATTGGCGTAGCCAATGTGCATCACTTTGCATTTACCGAAGTTAAACGGCATTTGCCATTTTTCGGATCACTCTCCTATCCTACCTAGGTCCGCACGCAGTTCCTCGATCGCTTCGGGCGTCCCAACATTGGCCCTAAGCTTGGTGTCATCAGCGAATTTGGCGATCCGACTGACGATGCCACTGTCGATATCATTTATGTAAATGATAAACAACAGTGGCCCCAAAACGGAACCCTGAGGAACCCCACTAGTGACCGAGGCCCAACCCGAACTAGCCCCTTTAATTACCACCCTCTGCCGCCTATTCCTCAGCCAGTTTTCAATCCACCTACCTATTTCCCCACCGATACCCAGCGCGCGCACTTTCGCCATTAGCCGGCGGTGAGGTACCGTATCAAAGGCTTTCTGAAAGTCGAGATAAAGTATATCAATCGCCCTACTCTTATCGTACTCACTCAACATGACGTGGGAAAACTCGAGCAAGTTGGTGAGACAAGACCTATGCCGTCTAAACCCATGTTGGGAGTCCCCAAGCAGCTTGTAGGAATCCAAATGGTCAATGATCCTATCAGCTATTATCCCTTCTAATAATTTACCTACAACTGAAGTGAGACTATTGGGACGATAGTTCCCTGGACTTTCGTGATCCCCTTTCTTAAAGACAGGGGTCACGTTGGCTTCCCTCCAGTCACCAGGCACCTGGCCCATCTCCAACGATTTGTTGAAGACTGTAGCCAGGTGGAGAGCCACCTGGTCGCGCACTTCTCGCAACACTCTGGGGAGAAACTGGTCTGGCCCAGGAGCCTTAAACGCGCTCAGTTTGTCTATTCTATCGGCAACGACTGTCGCGGTACATCTAACACTATCCAGGCCAGCACCTTCGTGCCTCACGCCTGGCTCGGGGATGACGCGGGTATCCTCCCTGGTGAACACTCCCGCAAAGTACTCATTAAGCACATTGGCGATGTCCGCGTCGGAGGTCCACAGAACGCCGCTTCCGTCCTTTAACGGACCTATCATGCTTCTAATGGGCTTTCTACTATTAACATAACTGAAGAACTCCTTAGGGTTCCCCTTGCAGAGGCTTGCCACCCGTAGTTCTTCGTTACGTTTCGCTATTCTAACCTTCACCTTCACTTCCCTACACAGGCGGACATACGCTTCAGTGTTCTCGTGGGAACGATTGGCCTTCGCCCTCCTATACGCTACTTTCCTATTTTGGATAGCCGAAGCGATGTCACGACTGAACCACCTAGGCTGCGTTGAAGCAGGGGTGACCGGTTTTGAGGGTATGGCAGCAGACTGCAGCACCATAAACTCGTCCCGGAATGCACTCCACACTCCCTCAACATCGCCGCCAACCTCTAACCCCATCTCTCCTACGCTATCCCTGAGGCTAACAAAGTTCGCCCGCCGGAGATCGAGCTTACTGCCTCTCGAGTTACTACGCTTCACCCGAGGGACGCACACACGGAACCTAATAAGACCGTGATCACTCCCGCCCAATGATTCGTCAACGGTGAGGCCAGTGACGAGGTTGTCTTCGGTCGTGAATACTAAGTCTAGAACGCTTTCGCCTCGTGTAGGCTCGTTGACCCACTGAGTGAGGAAGTTCTCATCAGCAAAGTCAACTAGCCTCCTCCCTTCAGCATCGGCAGTCCTGTTTTCCCACTTTATGCCGCGACAGTTGAAGTCTCCTAAAACTACACACACCCTATCCTCTTGCAGGCTACTGAGTTCGGTGTACAGGGCTGTATCCTCCTCGAGGAGGAGATGCGGAGGTCTGTACACCAAGATTAACCTATAGTTCGCTTAGGCCTGTTCAAAAATCAACTTTTTCTTATTTTGATAGGTTTCTGTACATTTTCCCATGCTTTTTGACCTGAAAAAGCCGAAAATCACAACTATTTTGACCTAGGGTGTAGGGAAGTTTGCCGCATGGAGCTTTAAATTTTCTGCCTTGAAATCGGCCAAAGCGCCAATTCCGGGGTCCCTTGAATTATGTTTTGCACTTTAACTTTTGATCTAAACAAGATAGAGCAACAAATTAGGTATCAAATGAAAGAGCATAAAATTAATAAATAATAATAATAATAATAATAATAATAATAATAATAAATAAATAATTAATAATAATAATAATAATTATCTATCATTTTTCAGGAAACAACAGAAACTCAATCAGAATCTAGAAAACCACCTACAAGTTACAACTTCACAATGGCATTAAGCAAGGAGCTGAGGGAGCTCCGTGGGCGCACAGTTGATATCTCAGAACCTCCACGTACTGTCCACAGGCAGGTGTCAACTGGGCCATCTACCAGATCTCTCACTGAAACTTTCCTGGTTGGATACCCTTCAGCTTTTATCAGTGGTTCCCAGCTTCCCACCAACAGACAGGCGTTCCAGTATTTCCTTAATCTTCAGAATTTACCGGAAAATGCAGGGAGGCCCATGGTTCAAGACCTTGCATATGAAACAGTTGAATCTATCATCCCATTCTGGCAGATGGCTAGGATCAAGACAATGACCAAGTACAACGCAATGAAGCTCTTCATGAAACTACATGAGAAACATCGTGCTCTGGTGAAAAGCAAAGGAAGAGCAAGTAACCCTGGAGGAAAAAGAGGAGCATTTGTGCTGGAATTAGACAGCCTGTTCGATATAGGAGCTCCAGATGCAATCCAGGAAATACAGAACAACAGACTGTTATCCAGAGAGAAGAAAGATGAGGATATCAGGTTCTACGAAGACCAAAAGACTGAGAGGAAAGGTCATATGTCTGGTCATGACAAGATTTTTGAGACAAGATCCCTGCAGCAAGCAGCGAGGAATGAAAGACTGCAGCATAGACAAGAACAAGGTAAAAGTAATTACTTTGAACGTCACAAAAAGTTTTAAGTTTTACTCCATTACGATATTTAGCATGTACTTAACAATTACTGTCTTAACATGTTGTACTATTTTACAGCTGCAGCAGAACAAGAGGCAGTTGTTCATGTGGATGACATTACCTGGGGTGACTCAACTGACAACGACGCTAACACAGAGGACATGGATTACCATCAGCCTCGTCCTGGATGTTCTCGCCATCAAGACACTGTGACTAGTGTGACTTTGACGTTTCCAAGGAAGGTCATGGAATGTGATGTCATCTGCAATACAGCTGATCGTCTTGGTTTTTCAGACAATCAAGTTACTGCCATGGTTTCTGCCACCTTGAAAGCTGGAGGGGCTGATCTGGATAACTTCGTCATCTCAACCTCAACAACACGTCGCAACAGAATGCTGTCCAGGTATAATATCAGCCAGAGTCACATGTCCAAGTTTTGTGAAAAAAACCCACAGTACGCTGCCTTACACTGGGATGGAAAGTTGCTCAAAGATGTCTTGGGCAGTGAACCTGGAAGTACCTCAGAGACTTTAGCTGTGCTAGTGTCTGGTCCACCTTCATACACAAGGAAAGTTATTGGGAGTACCTGTCATCGACAATTCTTCTGGCACAGCTCAGGCTGAGGCTTCAATGGATTTACTGGAGACATGGAAACTTACGGATAATGTTACTGCCCTTGTTTTTGACACTACATCCAGTAACAGTGGAGTTCACAGAGGAGCTGCCAAACTGCTAGAGAAAATGCTGAACAAAAAGGTGTTTTATCTGGCCTGTCGACATCACATCCTGGAAATCCTAGTAGGAGCAGTTTGGGAGAAGCTGTTTGGGAAGGTGAAGGGGCCAGATAATCCCTGGTTTGAGCATCTGAAGGATGTTTGGACGGACTTGTCCAAGGAAAACCCAAAGATGCTGGCTATCAACAGCAAATGGCTGAAGGAAAAGAAGAAGAACAGTGAAGAAATACTCCAAGACATTCTAACAGCAGAAAGGCTTCCAAGAGCCGACTACAGGGAAATGGCTGAACTGACAGTCATTGTTCTTGGAGGAACGCCTCCTCGAGGTATTCACTGGAGTCGACCAGGCCCCATTCATCAGGCCAGATGGATGACCAGAAACCTGTACTCCATGAAAATGCTGATGTTTGCAGATCAACTTGAGTACGACGAAGACACTGTATCAAAGCTGGAAAGACTCAACACCTTCCTTGCGCTGTTCTACACTCCTGTATGGATGATGTCAATGTCTGCTGCAGATGCTCCCGTGAATGATCTAAGTCTAATCCAGGACATGTTGAAGTACAAGAAAACTGACCCAGAGCTTGCTGATGCAGTACTTAATAAGATGGAAAACCACAAATGGTACCTGACGCAGGAAGTCGTGCCATTTGCCCTGTTCAGCAGTAGATTGAGTGACACATTGAAGCACGACATTGCTGCCCAGTTACATGCCACTGAGAAGCCAGACAGCCTCAGAACAGGAAAGCCTCTATTCCAGAGAGTCACAGCTAAGACCACCCTGGTTGATCTCATTGGCCCAGAATCACATTTCCTGCTGGACACACTGAACATTGGATCCGAGTGGCTTCTGGAACCTGTCACGTCTTGGCCACAGAATGAGGACTACAGAAAAGCGTTGGACTATGTTAAGAATCTGAAAGCGGTGAATGACATTGCTGAACGTGGTGTCAAGATGATGAGCGACTTTGCAAATGTCATAACAACAGATGCCAAGCAAAGGGACTATCTCCTTCAAGCTGTGGATTCAACAGACGCCACTTTGACAGCTTCAAGAAACAAACTCTCAACAACTGACTGTGTAAATGTCATTATGAAATTAATCATCATGTAATGCTTTCACTTCTTGATCGATTAGACTTGTGACAAAATGTTAATCTCAAATTTGTGTCATGAATAAGGCGCCTTGTCTGCCTTGAGTGTGAGAAAACGAATTTTGTGATATTTCTGAAATCTTTGTATGTACCAATGTGCCATTTCTTGTTCCAAGACTATCATAATTGTATAAGTTAGAAAGAGGATTAAAAACGCTTTAATTTGGTGCCTATTTTGTTGCTCTATCTTGTTTAGATAAAAAGTTATAGTGCAAAACATGATTCAAGGGACCCTGGAACTGGTGCTTTTGGCCGATTTCAAGGCAGAAAAATTAAAGCTCCATGCGGCAATGCTTCCCAACAACCTAGGTCAAAATGGTTGTGATTTTCGGCCTTTTCAGGTAAAAAAGCATGGGAAAAAGTACAGAAACCTATGAAAATAAGAAAACGTTGAATTTTGAACAGGTCTAAATTATTAGTTCGTCCCTCCCACGTTCAGATCGACGCCAAGCAGCTCCCGTTCCGACCGGAGAGAGAGGAGAGAGAGAGAGAGAGAGAGAGGAGAGAGAGAGAGAGAGAGAGAGAGTTACAAGGCGTTACAAGAAAAAGAAGTACCTCAAAAGGCCTTGCGGCCCATACCGAGGAGGTACCAATGGCAACGGGTGCCAGGGAAAATTTTGTAAAAGTTTATTTTTCTTTCAACTATCCTAGCAGTAGTAGAAAACTGGATAGAAAAGTAGAAGGCTCTCTCCCCACCCTCCGCTCCCTCCCTGCCAGAGGCAGGTACAGAAAAAGGTTGAAGAAAATACCTTGACCCTGGAAAAGTAGCCAAGGAAATTTTACAGGAAAGTGGAGAATATATAAATAGCTCTATATTTAGTTTGCTCACATGAGAGTATTCAGTACTTTGTCTAGCCTATTTTTAAACACATTTACACTTTGACTGGAAACAACCTCTGAGGGAAGTTGGTTCCAGATATTAACTATTTTATAGGAAAAGAAATTTCCGCAGACTGAGGTCCTAAATGTCTTTACACACTCAAATAGTGTGCAAGATTTCGTCTACCCTTTTCTTGAACTGATCCACAGAGGAACTGTTCACAACTTCCGAAGGTAACCTGTTCCATGTGTCACAGATCTTATACGTAAAGTAATTCCCACACACACTAGTCCTAAACCGTTTCAAATCCAACTTCCAACCATTGTTGCGAGTTGGGTTATCATTTAAACTAAACATACTTCTAAAATCGACATCGTTGAACCCGCGTAAGAGCTTGAAAACCTCGATCAGTTGACCGCGCAGCCTCCGAGTTTCAAGCGAAAACAAGTTCAGGGCGCGTAACCGTCGATTGTAGCCCATATGCCTAACGGAAGGGATTAACTTTGTGGCCCTCGCCTGCACTCGCTCCAGCCTCTCAATATCTTTCCTGAGGGTGGGCGACCAGAACTGCACAGCATACTCCAGGTGCGGCCGAACAAGGGAATTGTACAGTGAGAGCACAATCTCCTTGTTCCGAAACTGAAATTGCCTCCTGATATAACCCAATAGTTTCTGGGCTTTCTTTTCCACCTCTACACACTGTTTCGTAAACTTAAGTCGCTGCTAATTAGCACACCCAAGTCCTTTTCTAAATCAGTCACCTCGATATTACTACCCAACATCGAGTAGTCCGACTTGGGATTGGCGTAGCCAATGTGCATCACTTTGCATTTACCCAAGTTAAACGGCATTTGCCATTTTTCGGACCACTCTCCTATCCTACCTAGGTCCGCACGCAGTTCCTCGATCGCTTCGGGCGTCCCAACATTGGCCCCAAGCTTGGTGTCATCAGCGAATTTGGCGATCCGACTGACGATGCCACCGTCGATATCATTTATGTAAATGATAAACAACAGCGGCCCCAAAACGGAACCCTGAGGAACCCCACTAGTGACCGAGGCCCAACCCGAACTAGCCCCTTTAATTACCACCCTCTGCCGCCTGTTCCTCAGCCAGTTTTCAATCACCACCTACCTATTTCCCCACCGATACCCAGCGCGCGCACTTTCGCCATTAGCCGGCGGTGAGGTACCTTATCAAAGGCTTTCTGAAAGTCGAGATAAAGTATATCAATCGCCCTACTCTTATCGTACTCACTCAACATGACGTGGAAAAACTCGAGCAAGTTGGTGAGACACGACCTATGCCGTCTAAACCCATGTTGGGAGTCCCCAAGCAGCTTGTAGGAATCCAAATGGTCAACGATCCTATCTGCTATTATCCCTTCTAATAATTTACCTACAACTGAAGTGAGACTAATGGGACGATAGTTCCCTGGACTTTCGTGATCCCCTTTCTTAAAGATAGGGGTCACGTTGGCTTCCCTCCAGTCACCAGGCACCTGGCCCATCTCCAACGATTTGTTGAAGACTGTAGCCAGGTGGGGAGCCACCTGGTCGCGCACTTCTCGCAACACTCTGGGGAGAAACTGGTCTGGCCCAGGAGCCTTAAACGCGCTCAGTTTGTCTATTCTAGAGGCAACGACTGTCGCGGTACATCTAACATTATCCAGGCCAGCACCTTCGTGCCTCACGCCTGGCTCGGGGATGACGCGGGTATCCTCCCTGGTGAACACTCCCGCAAAGTACTCATTAAGCACATTAGCGATGTCCGCGTCGGAGGTCCGCAGAACGCCGCTTCCGTCCTTTAACGGACCTATCATGCTTCTAATGGGCTTTCTACTATTAACATAACTGAAGAATTCCTTAGGGTTCCCCTTGCAGAGGCTTGCCACCCGTAGTTCTTCGTTACGTTTCGCTAGCCTAACCTTCGCCTTCACTTCCCTACACAGGCGGACATACGCTTCATTGTTCTCGTGGGAACGATTGGCCTTCGCCCTCCTATACGCTACTTTCCTATTTCGGATAGCCGAAGCGATGTCACGATTGAACCACTTAGGCTGCGTTGAAGCAGGGGTGACCGGTTTTGAGGGTATGGCAGCAGACTGCAGCACCAAAACTCGTCCCGGAATGCACTCCACACTCCCTCAACATCGCCGCCAACCTCTAACCCCATCTCTCCTACGCTATCCCTGAGGCTAACAAAGTTCGCCCGCCGGAGATCGAGCTTACTGCCTCTCGAGTTACTACGCTTCACCCGAGGGACGCACACACGGAACCTAATAAGACCGTGATCACTCCCGCCCAATGATTCGTCAACGGTGAGGCCAGTGACGAGGTTGTCTTCGGTCGTGAATACTAAGTCTAGAACGCTTTCGCCTCGTGTAGGCTCGTTGACCCACTGAGTGAGGAAGTTCTCATCAGCAAAGTCAACTAGCCTCCTCCCTTCAGCATCGGCAGTCCTGTTTTCCCACTTTATGCCGCGACAGTTGAAGTCTCCTAAAACTACACACACCCTATCCCCTAGCAGGCTACTGAGTTCGGTGTACAGGGCTGTATCCTCCTCGAGGAGGAGATGCGGAGGTCTGTACACCAAGATTAACCTATAGTTCGTCCCTCCCACGTTCAGATCGACGCCAAGCAGCTCCCGTTCCGACCGGAACTGGCAGTCAACCGGACTCAACGTGTCTCTGACGTATATTAGTACCCCACCCCCCTCCCCACGGGTGCGGTCTTTGCGAAACATTCTATACCCGGGAATTTCGAACTCCCCAACGTAGTCCCTACGATCAGTATGAATCCAGGACTCGGTGATAGCAACGATATCCTGGTATTCTGATGCTAAGAGCGCCCGTAGCTCGCAAAACTTGTTCCTGATCGACCTAGCATTAAAAAGCATTGCACGGAGGGAGCTTCCCCTATTCTGACCGCCCCCTAGCACGACCCGTTTCCCGAACAGCCAGGGCTGTCGGGAGTTGAAGAGCCCCTCACTAACGAGGAGGAGGGTCACCCACCTGTACCTGGACGCACCCTTCAGTTGAAGGTACGTCCGCCACCGGCTCATCATCATCCCTCCCCGGTGGGGGCCCATCATCTCTCCCGGACTCGACCTCACCATTCTGTATAGGTGCCGGTCGAGCAGCGCGCCTAGCACACCTTTACCCTTGTTATTGAGGTGGACACCATCTCTCTGGTAAAGGTCCCACCTACCTGAAAATGCGTCGAAGGGGTCAATAAACCTCACGCCCAGCGGGACGCACAAGTCTTGCACCCTCTCGTTGATGCCAATGACCTTACTGAGTGCGTGGTCACTGGCATTCATTCGCGGTAAAATTCCCATTAACATTCCCCTGTCTGTCTTCAGTTTTAGATCATCCGCAAGAGACATGATCTCGGTGATGATCCCCTCTGAAAGACCTACCCTACCGCCTTTGAGGAACAGGTCGTTGCCACCAGCGTGGACAACGATCGCAGTCCTCCGACTAGCCACGCGCACCTTCTCTACCTCCTTCCTTAAGTGAGTCGTTCCCCGCCCAGGTAAGCACCTTACCTTCCTCCCATCCCGGTTTGCAGAAGCAAAGTACTTCTCCTGGCCCCTGATCTGTGAGTCCCCAATCAAAACGGTGTCTTCCTCCTTCGAGCACAGGAGACTAAAGCGGTTAGAGGTCCTGACAGGGGCAACTGGGGTCTCAGGCTTCGGCTTCGCAGCCTTCTTGCCTGAGACCTTTCGAAACCCGTCGCCACCCATACACGCAGTTACACCACCCGACCCACCCCGACCGGTAGCTACATCCTTCGGTTTCTTTGGGCCATCAGTAGGCCCCTTCCCACCCTTTTTCTTCATCGGCCCCTTCCCACCCTTCTCTATCGAGAGAGAGAGAGAGAGAGAGAGAGAGAGAGAGAGAGAGAGAGAGGTTACAAGGAGTTACAAGGAAAAGAAGTACCTCAAAAGGCCTTGCGGCCCATACCGAGGAGGTACCAATGGCAACGGGTGCCAGGGAAAATTTTGTAAACGTTTATTTTTCTTTCAACTATCCTAGCAGTAGTAGAAAACTGGATAGAAAAGTAGAAGGCTCTCTCCCCACCCTCCACTCCCTCCCTGCCAGAGGCAGGTATGGAAAAAGGTTGAAGAAAATACCTTGACCCTGGAAAAGTAGCCAAGGAAATTTTACAGAAAAGTGGAGAATATATAAATAGCTCTATATTTAGCTTGCTCACAGACACACCGAGCAAGCGAACTCCTGCAGAGTTTTCTGAGGTTTTAATCTTAAACTATGAGTGTGTTCAGTACTTGTCTAGCCTATTTTTAAACAGATTTACACTGACTGGAAACAACCTCTGAGGGAAGTTGGTTCCAGATATTAACTATTTTATAGGAAAAGAAATTTCCGCAGACTGAGGTCCTAAATGTCTTTACACACTCAAATAGTGTGCAAGATTTCGTCTAACCTTTTCTTGAACTGATCCACAGAGGAACTGTTCACAACTTCAGAAGGTAACCTGTTCCATGTGTCACAGATCTTATACGTAAAGTAATTCCCACACACACTAGTCCTAAACCGTTTCAAATCCAACTTCCAACCATGTTGCGAGAGAGAGAGAGAGAGAGAGAGAGAGAGAGAGAGAGAGAGAATTAGTAATAACCAAAGAAATGACACGGAAAAGTTTCTAAACGCCGAATATAATACAACCCAATAAAAGACGCCGTATCTTGAAACGGAAGAGAGCTGTTCGAGTACTGTAAGAGCCCAAATACTTTTGCTAAAAAAAACCTCAAATTCTACAAAAGGAAGAAGTGTTGCCAACTTTTTTCTCTCACCAAATTTTCTTCTGAAAATTCCTCATCTCGTCGTGAATTTCCTGACCAAAATGAACGGGGGAAAAATTGTCTAGTTTTATTTAAGTCCACATGTTCAGGAAATAAAGAGGAACCAATTAACATTGATACTGAAGGTATTTCAATACAGTACGCACGAAAAAGTTAAGGCCAACCTAAAAATCTAAAACAAATTCAATTTAAAGAAATGAGAACACTGGTTATAAATAGTTTAGTAAATGTTTTTTCTTCTTCTCCTTCATCTTCACGAAACGAAACAAAAAAAAAAAAAAAAAAGGTTCAAAACGTTACAGACATAACAGAATGTGAACATAGAAGAAAAGCGATCAAGCAAGCGATCCCTTTGAGGGCAAAATTACTGTAGATTAACTGACTCTAAACGAGACAAAACAATGATTACGACCTACATGTTTCCACACAAAGCTATACACAACTGAAACAATTATGATCTATACAAATACCAGCATCCGTAGCTTAGTGAGGAACACCGTTTCACTAAAAGCAAAGTAAAGACACTCAGGTTGTTGGGGGGGGTTCGAATCCCGATGATGCTGGTAATAATTATATGGAACTTAAAACAATGAACCGCATTAACTGGCTTGAGTGCTATGTAAATTTCTGTCTCTCCTAAATGATTATTAATATACGGTCAAACACGAGACATCTGTCTCCGTAATGGCGGGAGGAAGCAGTGACCTTAATTCCTTCCCATCAAAGAAGCATCATCTCTTTTCCGTTTTAAATTTCTCGTAAAGAGCCAACTTGGTGTTCTTGGTATTCCATCATGTTAAGATATCAACAAATTCTAAAACTTTTGTAGTCTTCAAGTTTAATATTAATTTATATTCAGCGGGTAACAAATTCTTCAATAATTTAACTATTTTATGGTGCATACGCACCTATATTTTCTATACTCTATAAAAAAAAAAATATTTCAGTATTTAGTTTAAAGATTAAATAATATAAAATACCGCGAGATAAATAAATAATTGTTTTGTATTTATAATTACATTAAAAACCATTCGTTCAATCTTGATCAAATTTTCATAAATTTTGGCTCTTTCTATACAATAGAGTCTATTGTATAGAAAGAGCCAAAATTTATGAAAATTTGATCAAGATTGAACGAATGGTTTTTAATGCAATTATAAATGCAAAACAATTTATTTATTTATCTCGCGGTATTTTATATTATTTAATCTTTAAACTAAATACTGAAATATTATTTTTTTTTATAAAAACTATAATTGTGAGTGTAATCGTAAGAGTGTTGAAGGTCCGTAATGATTAATTACTTAATACTTTCGTGTCATGGAGGAATTAAAGGTTCTTTCACTCTCATTTTCACCTACTCTCACTTCTCCCTCCCTCTCTCTTTCCCGCCTTTCATGGTGGTAAAAGCAGCGAAGCTTTTCCACAATTTAAGTTTGAGCATTCGTCAAAAGGGAGCGTAATAAGTTATCTTTTGATACGGTCAACATCTTCACCTCGGGAAGAAATAGTGCTCATAAATCTATCAAGGAAAAGCGCTATTAACTGAAATATTTCACGAAGAAGATCAGCTCTAAGGAAACTATAAATAGTGTTCTATGTTGACTTATGACGCTACGAAAACATATAAATAATATCAAAATTCAAAATATATTTCACCTCATTCACGTGGGATCTGTTTCCAATTTAACGAGGGTTTATTACTGCTCTTCCGACGTAACCTTTCATTTCATTTATGAAAAATGTCTTTGAATGAATTCCAAATGCATTCATCAATTGTAGAAAACACTCCAGGAATATGGAAAGAGAAAAGGCAATAAAGCGGGAACTAGGACCTAGTGGAACTCGAACCCGCGTTCTGTAGTTTCAGAGTATTTTCTTTTTTTTGAGAAAGTAAAACGTATTTAACTTAATTCGTGTACATCCTCAGAAATACAAATATATAATTATCAGAAAGGTAAGCTATGTATGTCGTCGCCATATCGCAACACAACTTCGCTGATCTAACGGGGAGCGAAGTTATATTGGGTCTGGATTACTAATCATCCTCCGCGTGCAAATGATGTAGCGACCCTTGATTCGGATCCACGTAAAGCTGTAGGTCCCTTCCGTCACATGGCCTTTGTCGTTCGGAAAGAGGTTAAACAATCCCCAAACCAACAACACAGAGAAGCAACAAAAGAGAGACTTTATTTAAACCCTCTTATAAATAAACCCCCAATTTTTCAGATTCACAAATCACCGCGAAATCAATATCGTAAAATATATGAAAACTCGCTAAACACAATTCCAAATAAATAATTATAGTTAATTTATCAAATTTAACATTACTATCATTATTAATTCTTACACCAGACACCGAACAAAGCAAATATTAACAAAAATACAAAACACTTCATTCGCATTTAATAGTTCAGAAAGGGTCTGGCAGACGTTGTGGTAAATTGACGTTATATATGATACAAGCGGTTCATGAAGTCTTTTTGCTAAATGTACCGTGGAATGAAGCAAAACGCCCTTTTTCCTTTCGATAAAGAGTGTTGTATCGTTCAAAGTTTTATTGTCGCACATTTTATCGTTATTATTATTAAAGTTATTTATTCTCGCGTAATTACGCTGTTATTGGCTATTTTTGCGATTGGAACGCTTTGTTTATGGTCATATTTTTTGGCTATGTTCATTTATTAATGGCGTTATTACTGTTCTTAACGTCAGTATTATTGATGGTACAGTTACTGGCTGTTAATATAAATATCTTAATAATAATAATAATAAATGTGTGTGTGTGTGTGTATATATATATATATATATATATATACACACACACACACACACAAAATTAATGAAGTTCTATTAATGATGGTATCATCATTATTGCCCAACTGTTATTTTTCTTATATTAGTAGCTATGAGCAAAATGTGAACGTAATGTTAATGAAAACATTAATTTTTCCCCCATCCTCGTAAAAACTGACCTTCACTTTTATGTCTACGTCACTACTAATGTAAATGTTAATAATACATTAGTGATAGTAATTGTGGGAAGAGCACTACTACTACTATAGTATACTCTAAAAGAAATGACACGTCACGATGGCGTCAAGTTGCCATTTAAAAGTGATAGTTAAGTTGACCTCTTTTTGTCGTCATACATTGTTAGTCACATAAATGAATCTAAAATGCAAAATTTTATTTTTCGTAATGGGGGTCATAATTCTTTTTTGTGGGGAGTGGGGAGGGGTTATTGAACAGTTTACTTTAATTTTACTTTACCACGAATTATGTCAACGTGACGTTATGTTACCTTACAATAAATGATAGTCATATTGCAGTCATACTGCCATCATATTTTGATGGTATTGTCATACTGACATCATTATTGAAATTCAAAACATCATGACAGTATGGCGTCACATTACTGTCTAAAACGTAACAGTCCTATAGGCATCATATGATAAACATACTGCCGTCATATTGAATAATGAAGCCATGTTAGTGCCATACTGATACTGTTATTGAATTTCACGGCATCATGACAATAGTAGGGGGACACAAAGACGTCGTCATCATGGTATCAATATTATTAATTTTCTAAACTGCAATATGACGTCGTGCTGCTTTCATTTGCTTTTTCCTAAATTTTTTTTAAATGAAATAGAAAAACTGAGGATGTTTCGATTGAAACTATTAGTGATCATCTAGTCAGAAAGTAATTTTTAAAAAAATTACTTACCTCTCTCGTTCACGTCACGAGGGTAAACATCTCTTCTCTTCTCTTAATTCGTTTATTTTATTTTTTTGGATTGGAATTACAACGTAGCTTTTAGACCGAACCGTTGTCAGTTTATAATAAAAATAATTATGTTAAATTTCAGTGACAACGTCAATTTTAACGCGAGTGTTTACTGTAATATCCAAGTTAACAATGATAACTTTAAAATCATTATGAATTAGGAAGTCAGTTTTTATTCCTTAAGTTAGTGTCGACACATCCATTTTAACCCCATTATTATTATTATTATTAATTAATTTATAATAAAGAAACTACACACACACACACACACACACACACACACACACACACACACACACACACACACACACACACACATTTAAATTATTTTAAATGGAAATTACTGAAAATGCGCTCTGCACACACACAAAATAAGATGTGCTTCACGGAAGGAACTTCTCAAAATTAATATTAAGTACTGTACCATAAATTACTGAAGTGGAAAGCAATTGTTACGCATGACTTGTAATGAAGAGGCAGACGACTAATGTATTATAAGATTTTTACCTCAAGACGCAACTCTTTAGACCTCACTCGGAAAACTCGATTATTACCTCAGTTGCCTTCTCATTAGCGTACACGCGAGATATTTGGATTTTAGCGACCTCAAATCTCTGAATAAATAAGCGAGCTACTGGTGCCATTTCAATATGACAACTCTGATATACTGTGTGTGTGTGTGTGTGTGTATATATATATATATATATATATATATATATAATATATATATATATACACACAGTGTAAATGGGTAGATATAATGCATGCGTTTACACACACAAGAAAGATGTTTAAAAATATTTATGTACCAAATTATGTCTGGGTACACCTTTTTTCTATCACCCTGTATATTTACATAGACAAAGTTAAGGTTTAAATAATACATGTATAACATTGTTGCTACTCCAGCCCGCTACTCAGTGTACCAAATTTTTTTTTTTTAAACTATCCATTACGGAAATCCGGTTGGAAGCAAAACTTCTATTTTACAAACTGTTTCAAAAGTTCAAAACAAAAAGTATATAAATACGCGTACAGTCATCAAAGTTGAACTGCGAAGAAGAAAAAGAAGAAGAAAAAATAGAACAAAATCAAATTTTGAGTGCAAACAAACTATGAGGGGGGGGGGGAAATGGGGGAAATGGAAGAAAAAAAATTTCTGGTAAATAAAAAAAATTGAGAGAAAAGTAATTTGCACAACTTCTATAACGGTTACTTTTTAAATTAAGCTCTTTCGAATGATTTCCAAATACTCTCTCTCTCTCTCTCTCCTCGGTATGGGCCGCAAGGCCTTTTGAGGTACTTCTTTTCCTTGTAACTCCTTGTAACTCTCTCTCTCTCTCTCTCTTCTCTCTCTCTCTCTCGTGAGAAATGGAGAAGCAATATTTTTTTGTAGTCATCTTCATTTTAGTTTGTTCCAGTGAGGTTAGAGACAGCCAAGAAAAAAAAAAAAAAGTTAACAATTAATTATAAAAAATATTTTCACATTTTTTAGTTGAAAAGGAAAAAGGTTTTTGAATGTAAAGAAAAACTTTATGTACATACAGTGTGTGTGTGTGTGTGTGTGTGTGTGTGTATACATATATATATATTATACATATGCGGCGCGCAGCAAAACCTAGCTGTTCATCCTTCTACACAATAAAAAAAAATTGGTTGGTAGATAAATGGATACCCTGGGTAGCCTAGTGATTAAGACGCTGGGCTGCTGGTGGGGCGTGATTCGGATTCTACGTTAAACTGTAGGTCTAAGGTGGAGTGACAAGCTTGACCTTCGTCAGAATGAACAATTCGGGCGGAAGTAAAACCATGGTTAACTAAGGTTATATATACCGGGTGTCCCATTCGAAATGAAACAACTTTGAAACTCTGTAATTTTTAAAGTATTAATGTGGGAATGTTGAAACTTTGCCAGTTACTACACCATATGCATAAGTTTTTGTCATAATGTTTTTTGTTTGTTTCAGATTGAATTATGTTTACCCCACAAGAAAAAGCGAAATGTGTGTTATGGATGGCCGAGTTCAAGTCCCCTACTCTGGTGCAACGGCGATTCCGTACGACCTCTCACGAGGAACAACCTACCAGAAGAGACCTATATGCATGGACCAAGAAATTTGAGGAGACTGGCAGTGTTCTAAAGGAACACTCTGGAGGGCGAACAAAATCGGAAGATGTTGAACGAATACGCGGTGCCTTTGGTAGTAGCCCGAGAAAGTCCATCCGTCGTGCCAGTGTCGAATTGCAGATTCCTCGTTCAAAACTGTGCATAGAGTCGTGCGCAAGCGGCTGCAGCTCTATTCATATAAGCTTCAAATTGTTCAGCATATAACACGTGAAGATCTTAAAAGGAAACATTATGCTATGCACAATGTATCTAATGGATCTAAATGTTATAATTCACATATATCATATGAAACTTTATGACATTGACTATTTGCTGTGTGAAAATTACATTTTTGCATCATTCAATAAAAAATTATAAGGTTTCAAAGTTGTTTCATTTGAATGGAACACCCGGTATACAGGGTGTTTCAAGAGGAAAGGTCAATACTTCGGGAGGTGATAGGATCGGTCATTGTGAGAAAAAAAGTTCATATGAACATGTGTCTAATTCTGAATGGTTACGGAGATAGAGCTGTTTGAATCTGATGCGCGCGCAGCTCTTTCCGCCCTTCCCTCCCCTATAACCTTGAACCATGTAAGCTGTAATGTAAGCATGTAACATAAGCCAATCGACAGCTGACTGTTGTGAGTGACATTGTTTGGTGTTTGAAGCAGTGTTAAGAATGCCACACACCTTCACACATGCCGAATATGCAGATATGGTGTATGTCTACGGTTTTTGCGATGGAAGTGCAACAGCTGCTGTTGCAGAATACCGTCGACGCTTTCCGAACCGCAGAATTTCGGATCGAAGAATGTTTACCAGGGTTTTCAACACATTGCGTGAGTTGGTACACTTCCCAGCGCTCATGTTTCATCTGAACTTGAAGGTCAACAAGATGTGGATGAAGTGGAAAACATTCTTCAGTTGGTAGAGCATAGTCCTACTACTACTAGCTCACGAAGAATTTCTACACGTCTCGGTGTACCACACACAAGAGTATGGCGAACATTACGTGAGGAAGGTTTGCATCCATATCATGTACAGCGTGTACAACACCTTCAACCAGGAGACGCTGCCATGCGACTGGAATTTTGTCATTGGGTAAATGCTAATCGCCGATTGCTTCGATTAATACTGTTCACCGATGACGCTACTTTCACCCGTGACGGTATCAACAACACTCGTAACTCTCATCGGTGGTCAGACGAAAATCCAAATGCCACTGTGGAAACAAATTTTCAACATCGCTTCTCTGCCAATGTGTGGTGCGGTATCATCGATGATCAGCTGATTGGCCCTGTTACTTTAGAGAATCGTCTTACAGGACAAAGTTACCTAGAATTGCTGCAAAATGAATTGCCAGGACTATTGGAGGATGTTCCTTTGGCTACACGCGCTGGTATGTACTTTCAGCATGACGGAGCTCCTCCACATTCTACCCGTCTGGTGATGCAATACCTAAATCAAACTTTTCCTGGTCGATGGATCGGCCGCGGTGGTCCCATTCAATGGCCACCAAGGTCTCCAGACCTCTCTCCGTTAGATTATTGTTTGTGGGGGTAGATGAAAAGTCAAGTTTACAAAAGAAAGGTGGATACACGAGATGAATTGTTCGCGCGCATTTTGGATGCTGCTGCCCGCATAAAGGAACGTCAAGATCAACTCAGACGAACAACACGCGATCTTCGCACACGAGTTGCAAAGTGCATTGAGGTTGACGGTGGGATTTTCGAAAACGTATTGTAAACTAACAAATTTGTTATTTGTGTGTCTGATACCATTCAAAATGCCAAATGTTTAAACATTAAATGTCAGAAACAGTAATTGGTTTCTCTTTCTTGTTCGCGCGCATTTTGGATGCTGCTGCCCGCATAAAGGAACGTCAAGATCAACTCAGACGAACAACACGCGATCTTCGCACACGAGTTGCAAAGTGCATTGAGGTTGACGGTGGGATTTTCGAAAACGTATTGTAAACTAACAAATTTGTTATTTGTGTGTCTGATACCATTCAAAATGCCAAATGTTTAAACATTAAATGTCAGAAACAGTAATTGGTTTCTCTTTCTTGATTACCATTAACAATGCTTTTGTATTTGTAGATTGAAACAGCTCTATCTCCGTAACCATTCAGAATTAGACACACGTTCATATGAACTTTTTT
The DNA here is from genome assembly GCA_023014485.1 of Bathynomus jamesi. Lineage (NCBI taxonomy): Eukaryota > Metazoa > Arthropoda > Malacostraca > Isopoda > Cirolanidae > Bathynomus > Bathynomus jamesi. Next base: position 23,218 of record JAJOZX010004334.1, on the reverse strand, counting down.
CTCACAATGACCGATACTATCACCTCCCGAAGTATTGACCTTTCCCCCTGAAACACCCTGTATAGTGGCGTGCATTCAGGGTAAGCAAGGTAAGCGCCGCCTGCCCTAATAAAAATCTTATTAAAAATATTAAAGACAGTACCGTATTTTTCAGCTTAATCTATAGTACATACCCACTAGCCTGTTATGAAGTTTATCATTAGCTACTATAATTACTATAATTATATAGTATGAACATATAGTGCGTGTGCTCGCATGCAATACCGCTTACCCTGTAGACGTACCCACCGCACGCCACTGATATATATACTACACGTGTATGCAGTATCATCCATTTATGGTACAAACATAGAGAGGCTCCATCTGACCTTTGACCTGACAATTCGAAAGACCTAAAATCAAGCAGTCGTATGGTTGCATTTGGTGCGAGGGGTTGTGGAGTGAGTGTAGTGGGGAAGGGGGCAGTGCCAGTGACAGAGTATCAAAGGAAGTATCAGTGTCACTACCAAAGGGGTGAGGTGTCTTTCCTCCCTAAAAGTAGAAAATTGAATACAGAGTAACTTAACCTTGAAAATAAATTTTTGGTGTATATATACTGTACATATGTGTGTGTATGTCTATGACGCTGTAATATGAACTTTAGCAGCCACCATTCAAATCTTTCTTAGGCATAACAGTGATATTACACCATCGGAAGTCGAACCCTCGACTCAATGAAACAATTAAAATTATTGTGTGTCCATATGACACATATTAATAATAGGAATTGACAACAGAATACAATGACAAATAAAATACTAAGGATAGAAATATATACAATTAATAATAAATAATAGAGTAATGTTGAGGTTAAGTAGAGCACACAGACGTTTTTATACCATATGACAAATATTAATAATACAATGACAGTTCACATACTAAAGATAGAAATATATACAACTGATTTGAAATAATACAGTAATGTCCAAGTTAAGCGGAGCTACAGACAGACGTTTTCATACCATGAATTCCATAGCTTAGAAGACATACGGCAGGACTGATGAATAGCTCCGATAATCGGTTGGTTGATTTTTAATTCTTTGCATTAGACTGTATTGAGAATGTCTTGTTACCTCCGGAAAGCTCGGGACATTGTGGGTAACAAACATTTGCGAAGCTGAGCATCTAGGGGCTAATTTATGTAGGAATCTAAAAAATCTGTTATACAGCAAATTTAGGATTCTGCCAGAACCTTTTTTATAATTCACCCAGAGTTTCTGTCCGTATATATTACTGCAAAAAGTACGAAAGAGAGAGTCTTTAGCTTTACTTCTACAGAACCGGAAGTTCCTTATAGTTATATTCGCTTTAGCACAAAGACATCGATATTGTTTTCTTATATCTAAGTCATCACTCAAGGCGCTGGTGATAGTTTCACCCAAATATTTAAATTCTTGTACTTCCTCAATTGTTTCACTTCTCATTTTAAACCTAATACCAGCTAGCTGATTACAGCTTTTAGGAGAGAATTGCATAACTTTAGTTTCTAACCTTAGTTTCTGTAACATCGAACCATCTAGTAACTGGTTCCCTCCGAAGTTTCACTCAGGATAGCTGGCACTCACACGATTAGTTTTATTAAAAGGAGTTTCAACCTGTAAAAAGAATGATTAGAGGTCCTTGGGGATGAAATTTCCTTAGCCCATTCTCAAACTCTAAATAGGTGAGACGCCGGGCTTGCTCGATTGAAGCCTCGGTTACGAATCCAGTGCCTAGTGGGTCATTTTGGTAAGCAGAACTGGCGCTGTGGGATGAACCAAACGCCGAGTTAAGGGGCCAAAGTATCGGCCAATAAAGAACCCCTTTAAGGAGTTTGTCGCTGTGTGTGTGTGTGGTGTCATCATACTATGAATTTTAACAGCCACCATTTTAAAAGCTAACCACCTGATGCTTAAACTCAGCACGCTGCCCCACATATTTTTATGCATAAACTGACATACTTATTTCTCGATATACAGAACTTTAAGAGCATTTTCATTATATACAGGGTGCGGCATAAGTTGGTTTACCGAGAATAATGGAATCACCTTGTAAAGAATAATATTTATCATTCACTACAGAAATTATTCAGTGTCCTCCTCCATGTTCAATACACAGGTTACATCTTTGAACCATTGAACAACAAATAGGGCAGCATAGTTCTTTGTTATTATTCAACGTCTCGAACTCTTGGCATATCAAAGTCATCGTGTGGTCGAAGTCCCGAGGTTTCTGGCCGTAAACTCTATCTTTGATTATACCCCACATTGAATAATCACATTACAGTAATTATTCAATGTGGGGTATAATCAAAGATAGAGTTTACGGCCAGAAACGTGGGGACTTCGATCACATGAAGACTTTGATACGCCAAGAGTTCGAGACGTTGAATAATAACAAAGAACTGTGCTGCGCTATTTGTTTTGGTTCAGAGATGTAACGTATGTATTGAACATGATGGAGGACACTTTGAATAATTTCTGTAGTAAATGATAATTATTATTCTTCACAAGGCGATTCCATTATTCTCGGTAAACCGACTTATGCCGCATCCTGTGTATATATATATATATTTTTTTTTTTTTTTGGGGCGGAGCTTCAGCCCCAATAATTAATCAGCCTTTACATATAAAAAATATATATTTTAAAAGTTGTCCCCTTTGCTGATCAGTCTTGTCTTTGATCGCAGCTGTGTAAATATATAATGCACATATAGATTTTCTATCCATTTATACCCCTGATGCGGGGAGGGTCAATACACGAAATGAAAGTCAGTCTCTCTCTCTCTCTCTCTCTCTCTCTCTCTCTCTCTCTCAGGCGTAATGGCCGCACCAGCCCCCTGCGACCGTTCTTTGGACCAATTGATGGTGCTTGGCTGTACTGCTCTGAGGTGGGGAGCTTTACTGTCCAGCTGGCTGCCAGGCCACGTAAAGTCTCGGGCGTTAGCCTCTGGTTCTGGTGGGATATCCCTTGAACACTGGATTCTAAGAGTCTGGCCGCTTGTGAGTGACTAGTAAGACTTAGTAAGGGCTGCATCTCGCTGTCGTTCCTGGCGGAAAATCCGTGACGCCTGCGTCGCGAGTGTTTGTCAGTTGGTAGCTGCGACACGTTTGGGACTGTCCGGCCCTGGGGAGACCTTTGGTCGGTGCGGCAGCAGGAGAGGTGTAGTCTTCTGGAAGGATGAACGTCACTTGCAAATAGGTGGATGCGTCTACGCGCGGGAAGAATTCACCCCCCCCCCCTTTTTATATACTGGTCAGAACGTTTTTGAGAATTTTCATTGCTAGAACGCTTTATCTTATTCAGAGTATTCAGAATTTGAAAAAAAAAAAAAGTTACAATGACTGGACCGCAGAATTGAAGGCTGAATGTGCGAAGTGTGAAGTGAACCAGTGGGTGACGAACTTCAAAGAAGCTTGCTTCGAGAAGATCAACCACTCCAGCATGTGCCGCTTTTGCGAACTCATGCGGTTTTACGAGAAGCTAGAGGAGAGGGTCCGGCGGCTCGAGTCGTCCAGACCGGCTGTTGGAGGTGCGGCAGTCACTGACGAGGCTGCACTGCCGCCTAACCCGGAGCTCATTCAGGATAGGATAGCTGCCGTGGAAAGGCGGTCCAGCGATGGAATGGACAGATCTCGGGACCGCGGAGAAAGGGTAGAGGTGCACCGGGGGCCAGGGTCCTAAATCAGTGTCAGGAATCGCCAGCGACCCACGTGGAATGCTTGGAAACGCGGCGTAAGGTGGAGGGCGCAAAGAAGGGGCTGATAGAGAAGGGTGGGAAGGGGTCGATAGAGAAGGGTGGGAAGGGGCCGATGAAGAAAAGGGTGGGAAGGGGCCTACTGATGGCCCAAAGAAACCGACGGATGTAGCTACCGGTCGGGGTGGGTCGGGTGGTGTAACTGCGTGTATGGGTGGCGACGGGTTTCGAAAGGTCTCGGGCAAGAAGGCTGCGAAGCCGAAGCCTGAGACCCCAGTTGCCCCTGTCAGGACCTAACCGCTTTAGTCTCCTGTGCTCGAAGGAGGAAGACACCATTTTGATTGGGGACTCACAGATCAGGGGCCAGGAGAAGTACTTTGCTTCTGCAAATCGGGATGGGAGGAAGGTAAGGTGCTTACCTGGGCGGGGAACGACTCACTTAAGGAAGGAGGTAGAGAAGGTGCGCGTGGCTAGTCGGAGGACTGTGATCGTTGTCCACGCTGGTGGCAACGACCTGTTCCTCAAAGGTGGTAGGGTAGGTCTTTCAGAGGGGATTATCACCGAGATCATGTCTCTTGCGGATGATCTAAAACTGAAGACAGACAGGGGAATGTTAATGGGGATTTTACCGCGAATGAATGCCAGTGACCACGCACTCAGTAAGGTCACTGGCATCAACGAGAGGGTGCAAGACTTGTGCGTCCCGCTGTGCGTGAGGTTTATTGACCCCTTCGACGCATTTTCAGGTAGGTGGGACCTTTACCAGAGGGATGGTGTCCACCTCAATAACAAGGGTAAAGGTGTGCTAGGCGCGCTGCTCGACCGGCACCTATACAGAATGGTGAGGTCGAGTCCGGGGATAGATGATGGAGCCCCACCGGGAAGAGACGATGATGAGCCGGTGGTGGACGTACCTTTAACTGAAGGGTGCGTCCAGGTACAGGTGGGTGACCCTCCTACGTTGGAGGGGGCTCAGGCTCCTGCGGAAGTTGTCCCCTCGTTAGTGAGGGGCTCTTCAACTCCCGACAGCCCTGGCTGTTCGGGAAACGGGTCGTGCTAGGGGGCGGTCAGAATAGGGATGGCTCCCTCGGTGCAATGCTTTTTAATGCTAGGTCGATTAGGAAGAAGTTTTGCGAGCTACGGGCGCTCTTAGCATCAGAATACCAGGATATCGTTGCTATCACCGAGTCCTGGATTCATACTGATCGTAGGGACTACGTTGGGGAGTTCGAAATTCCCGGGTATAGAATGTTTCGCAAAGACCGCACCCGTGGGGAGGGGGGTGGGGTACTAATATACGTCAGAGACGCGTTGAGTCCGGTTGACTGCCAGTTCCGGTCGGAACGGGAGCTGCTTGGCGTCGATCTGAATGTGGGAGGGACGAGCTATAGGTTAATCTTGGTGTACAGACCTCAGCATCTCCTCCTCGAGGAGGATACAGCCCTGTACACCGAACTCAGTAGCCTGCTAGGGGATAGGGTGTGTGTAGTTTTAGGAGACTTTAACTGTCGCGGCATAAAGTGGGAAAACAGGACTGCTGATGCTGAAGGGAGGAGGCCAGTTGACTTTGCTGATGAGAACTTCCTCACTCAGTGGGTCAACGAGCCTACACGAGGCGAAAGCGTTCTAGACTTAGTATTCACGACCGAAGACAACCTCGTCACTGGCCTCACCGTTGACGAATCGTTGGGCGGGAGATCACAGTCTTATTAGGTTCCGTGTGTGCGTCCCTCGGGTGAAGCGTAGTAACTCGAGAGGCAGTAAGCTCGAGCTCCGGCGGGCGAACTTTGTTAGCCTCAGGGATAGCGTAGGAGAGATGGGGTTAGAGAAGTGAAGGCGAAGGTTAGGCTAGCGAAACGTAACGAAGAACTACGGGTGCAAGCCTCTACAAGGGGAGCCCTAAGGAGTTCTTCAGTTATGTTAATAGTAGAAAGCCCATTAGAAGCATCCGTTAAAGGATGGAAGCGGCGTTCTGCGGACCTCCGACGCGAACATCGCCAATGTGCTTAATGAGTACTTTGCGGGAGTGTTCACCAGGGAGGACACCCGCATCATCCCCGAGCCAGGCGTGAGGCACGAAGGTGCTGGCCTGGATAGTGTTCGATGTACCGCGACAGTCGTTGCCGATAGAATAGACAAACTGAGCGCGTTTAAGGCTCCTGGGCCAGACCAGTTTCTCCCCAGTGTGTTGCGGGAGGTGCGCGACCAGGTGGCTCCCCACCTGGCTACAGGTAAATTATTAGAGAGGATAATAGCGGATAGGATCGTTGACCATATGGATTCCTACAAGCTGCTTGTGGACTCCCAACATGGGTTTAGACGGCATAGGTCGTGTCTCACCAACTTGCTCGAGTTTTTCCACGTCATGTTGGGTGAGTATGATAAGAGTAGGGCGATTGACATACTTTATCTCGACTTTCAGAAAGCCTTTGATAAGGTACCTCACCGCCGGCTAATGGCGAAAGTGCGCGCGCTGGGTATCGGTGGGGAAATAGGTAGGTGGGTAGAAAACTGGCTGAAGAATAGGCGGCAGAGGGTTGTAATTAAAGGGGCTAGTTCGGGTTGGGCCTCGGATGCTAGTGGGGTTCCTCAGGGTTCCGTTTTGGGGCCGCTGTTGTTTATCATTTACATAAATGATATCGACGGTGGCATCGTCAGTCGGATCGCCAAATTCGCTGATGACACCAAGATTGGGGCCAATGTTGGGACGCCCGAAGCGATCGAGCAACTGCGTGCGGACCTAGGTAGGATAGGAAAGTGGTCCGAAAAATGGCAAATGCCGTTTAACTTGGGTAAATGCAAAGTGATGCACATTGGCTACGCCAATCCCAAGTCGGACTACTCGATGTTGGGTAGTAATATCGAGGTGACTGATTTAGAAAAGGACTTGGGTGTGCTAATTAGCAGCGACCTTATGTTTACGAAACAGTGTGTAGAGGTGGAAAAGAAAGCCCAGAAACTATTGGGTTATATCAGGAGGCAATTTCAGTTTCGGAACAAGGAGATTGTGCTCTCACTGTACAATTCCCTTGTTCGGCCGCACCTGGAGTATGCTGTGCAGTTCTGGTCGCCCACCCTCAGGAAACATATTGAGAGGCTGGAGCGAGTGCAGGCGAGGGCCACAAAGTTAATCCCTTCCGTTAGGCATATGGGCTACAATCGACGGTTACGCGCCCTGAACTTGTTTTCGCTTGAAACTCGGAGGCTGCGCGGTCAACTGATCGAGGTTTTCAAGCTCTTACGCGGGTTCAACGATGTCGATTTTAGAAGTATATTTAGTTTAAATGATAACCCAACTCGCAACAACGGTTGGAAGTTGGATTTGATACGGTTTAGGACTAGTGTGTGTGGGAATTACTTTACGTATAAGATCTGTGACACATGGAACAGGTTACCTTCGGAAGTTGTGAACAGTTCCTCTGTGGATCAGTTCAAGAAAAGGTTAGACCAAATCTTGCACACTATTTGAGTGTGTAAAGACATTTAGGACCTCAGTCTGCGGAAATTTCTTTTCCTATAAAATAGTTAATATCTGGAACCAACTTCCCTCAGAGGTTGTTTCCAGTCAAAGTGTAAATGTGTTTAAAAATAGGCTAGACAAAGTACTGAATACTCTCGTAGTTTAAGACTAAAACATAAGAAAACTGCAGGAGATCACTTGCACGGTGTCTCTGTGAGCAAGCTAAATATAGAGCTATTTATATATTCTCCACTTTCCTGTAAAATTTCCTTGGCTACTTTTCCAGGGTCAAGGTATTTTCCTCAACCTTTTTCCGTACCTGCCTCTGGCAGGGAGGGAGCGGAGGGTGGGGAGAGAGCCTTCTACTTTTCTATCCAGTTTTCTACTACTGCTAGGATAGTTGAAAGAAAAATAAACTTTTACAATTTTTCCCTGGCACACGTTGCCATTGGTACCTCCTCGGTATGGGCCGCAAGGCCTTTTGAGGTACTTCCTTTCCTTGTAACTTCTTGTAACTCTCTCTCTCTCTCTCTCTCTCTCTCTCAGGCAGATGATAAATTATTATTATTATTATTATTTTCCCCGTCGGTCAATGGTGAATATTATTATTTTTTATCGCCCATTCCCCCATGGTCAGCTACTTCCAGCCCGGTGACACACACACACAGAGAACAGTCTCCACAGAGATACTCACCAACCCAAAGTCGCTTTAGTTCAGTGATTGAAGGGTAACGTTGATATATTTTTCGCGTGTACAAAAAAATATGTGCTAATAAATTTTTCACGAATTCAATTATTTCCATCTTGAAAAGAGCTTAGTATAGTGATAAAAATGTAGGCAGAAATTGATCAATTTGAGAATTTCCCCCTTGAGATCTACATGTACGTTTAGGAGTTACATTTACGGAAAATTTTAGGAGACTAACGTCACAAGATCCACATTGCCGTCGGTGATTGGCGAGGTGTATTTGAGGGGAGGTAGGGGGAAGGTTAGGTTAACCTAACCTAAGCGCAGGGTTGGAATAAGGGATACTTCCTAAAAGTTTATAAGCTACATTTGAGGATGGCGTGTAGCATCTGTGGGTTGCTATAGCCATGCAGGATTCCTAGAGCAGGGGTGCTCAAACTTTTTGGCAGGCGGGCACATTTTCCAAATGCTGGAGCACACGCGGACACACAAAAAACATTATGATAAAAAATACATAAAACACAGAAAATATTATTATCTGGTTTTAATTGCAATATTCTTTCTATTAACTGGTCTCTAAAACCTTATCTGAGGGCTACTCGCGGGCACACCGAAGTGGTTTCGTGGGCACAAATGTGCCAGCGTGCACAGGTTTTGAACGCCCCTGCCCCATCCACATCCACCCGTCGCACGCCCACGCGTCCCCACCAGCCTGCAGCGTCCCGAAGTCCCACTAGCCGTTCACGACCCCGTGTTTGTTTGTGTGCAGGAAACAAACTCGTGTGTGTGTGTGTGTGTGTGTGTGTATATATATATATATATATATATATATATATATATATATATATATATATATGAGGGGAAAATGATGCATATGTATGATACTTTGAGAATAAGCAGCCAAAACTTTTTAATAGCCAGTACATTGACCTCCAAATCCTACAAATGAAGTGAAATGCAGCAGCCGAAGGATTTAATGGTCCAAGATCACGATTTTCTCTCCTTTAGTTCGAGATTCAAGCCGCCGACTAACAGACCTTGAGGATAGTCTCCCATACAGACACTCTCCAGACCCAAAGTCGCTTAGAGTCAGTGGTCGATGGGGGACGTTCATACAATCATCACGTGAAAAATTTGATGGGTTCCTAGATCTTTCTTAGATTCTTCAGTTTATTAAAATACTTTTCCAAAAGCTATCAACTTTAGCGCAACTACATTTTATATTATTTGCAAAACATTCAGACAGCTCAATTTGGTATTTATAAAATTGTTTTTATCCAGTGAGCACTTGGATAAGTACCACTAAATTCTTTAACTCAAACATTAGGAATCTCTAAATAGACTATTGATGAGCGAGTACATGCGACAGTTAATAACACTACAAACTGGAACAAAAAAAAAATAAAACCATACAAGTGCTAAGAATAAAAACAGAAATAATAAAAAATAGCAATGTTGAAATGAAGTGGAACCACAGACAAATGTTTTCATACCATGAAGTCTATAGTTTAGATGACTTATGTCAGGACTGTTTAATGTCTTGGATAATTGGCATAGTTTTTAACAGCCTCAGACACCTTAATTTCGTTTCTCTCCTTTTCCTGCTAGGGGGTGGCATTTTAGCGGGCGTTCGCCCTTGGCCCCTGCGTATAGCATTACATAGACTGTAACATTCACTATGTATATTCTATGCATGTAAAATGCCCTACAATTTAAACTGTTTAGTTCCCTATTACATGCCCAAATTGGTTAAGGAAAGCTTCCTCTCAGAATTAGGTTCCAAACTGGGAACCACATAGACACTAATTGGGAACTTACTAGCTATCATTTTGACCTTATATACCAAAACTACACCAAAAAGGGAACTTATACGGTCAGTGTTCGGTATCCTTTATTACTTGGATCGTTAATCCTTAATTCATAACCTGGATAAAATATACCGTTCGTATATTTATCAAGACTATGAAAAAGGGTATATGTTACCGAGGTTATTCAATAAGAGTAAACCCCTAAGTATTAATTATTTACCATATTCATGAAATAAGGATTAAAGTTACAAAAAACATTTAGGTACTTCCTTGAAGGCTCCAGGAAATTCCCTGTATGAAGTGTGTCCTGTATAATATTATAATAAAAAATTATATTAATCACCCTAAACAAATTTACATTTTAATTTCGGACCCATTTTCTTTTACTAACTTTGTATATGTGTGTGAAATTAAACAAAAATTAAATAAAACTCATTTCCAAGTTTATTTTTTCAACAAGTTTCTATTGAAACTTATCCTAAACCTGAAGTAATATCTTATTCCAGTTTTCCCACGAAATTAATTTAATTTAGTTTAAAGACTTTCTTCCTAAGAAAAAAAATAGCTTCATCAACTTCTATTTCTTTCAAAACTTCTTCATTTGACGCTTCAAGTTCCATAAACTTCTCAACAAAGTGAAACCTAATCTTGGTCTCATTCTGTGGTTTCCAGTTTGTCCTTAATTGAGCGCGATAATATCTCGCAGCTTGACGTCGCTTAACTTTGAGTGATAATTTAAAAATTGCAATTTATTGACAGTATTTTTATCCGTTTCAGATATTACTGCAGACGTTCCAATTATTAATATTGGCTATTATTATTATTAAAGATGTCTTATTATTAATTATTATTATTATAAATGTCTCCATTATTATTACAGAAGTCTCAATCATTATCACAGTTGCCTCAATCATTATTAATATAGACGTTTCAGTTATTATTATTATTATTATTGTTATTATTATTATTATCATAGACGTCTCACTTATTATTACATACGCTTCAATTATTACTCTAGACAGGGATCGCCAATAGATGGTCAATAATTAAAAAATACTCTGCAAAGAAAAGGGCTACATCGTGGCTAATGTCGCAACTCCGCTTCCCGTAGATCAGTGAAGTTAAGCGACATTGGGTCTGGGTAGTAGTTGGATGGGAGACCGTCCTCCGCGTTCAGGTTATGTCGTGACCCGTGGTTCGGATTCTACGCAGAATTGTAGGTCCTCTCCGTTACGAAACACACACACACACTGCAGAGACAAAATCAGTGATCTGAAACCTTTTTTTTAATGCAGGAGGGAGGGGCCAGGGGCAAATGTCCCCAAAAGCGCCCTGCCCCCAAAAGAAGAGAGCCAAAATCAAGGTCGGGGGTTTTCGAGATGCCTGACGCACTGCGTTTGAAAGATGGGAGGTCATAGACAGGAGGAAATATGGATTGAGGAAGATTGTTCCAGAGTTCACCAGTTGAGGAGATGAAAGATTGAAAATACCGATTAACCCTTGCGTTAGAGAGTTCGACAGAAAAGGAATGAGGAAGTGTCGAAAGTCTGGTGCTCCGTGCTCTCCTAAACGGAGGCGGCATGCAGTTAGAGAGTTCAGAAGAGCAATGTCCGTTATAATAGTGATAGTAAAGAGCAAGTGAAGCAACATTGCGGAGAAGAGAGAGATTGAAGACAGTGAGTAATAGGCGAGGAATTGATGAGACGAAACGCCTTTGATTCTCCCAGTCAAGTACAGCTGTGTGAGTTGAGCCACCCCACACATGAGAAGCATACTCCATACAGGGGGTGAACAAGACCCCTGTACAGAGACAGCAACTGAGTGGGGGTGAAGAAACCACGAGGGCGGTACAGCACACCTAACCTCTTAGAAGCTCTTTTGGAAAGAGAGTATATGTGATCTTTCCAGGAAAGATCACGAGAAAAGGAAACGCCAATAATGTTAAGGGAAGAGGAAGGATTCAGTTGTCTATTGTTGAAGGTAAGGGGATAGTCGTGTGGAAGACTGTGACGAGTAGACAGATGGAGGAACTGAGTTTTTGAGACATTGAAAGCCACAAGGTTTTCTCTGCCCCAATTAGATATAGTAAAAAGATCAGAGGTCAGGTGCCCATACCCGTCCTACGCGAATCATGAAGCGACTGCTGTGATGGACGCTTTGGGAAGAGGGTGGAGAAGTGAAGAATGGAATCATCGGCATAGGAGTGAATAGGACAGGAAATGCGAATTAAAAGATCATTAATAAATAAAAGGAAAAGAGTGGGTGACAGGACACAACCCTGTGGAACACCACTGTTGATAGCTTTAGGAGAAGAACAGTGGCCATCTACAATAGCAGCTATAGATCGGCCAGAAAGGAAATTAGAGATGAAGGCACAGATAGAAGGATAGAAACCGAAGGAGTGCAGTTTCGAAATTAACGATTTGTGGCAGACTATCAAAAGCTTTTGATATGTCTAGCGCAATAGCAAAAGTTTCACCGAAATCCCGAAAGGAGGATGACCAAAAGTCAGAGATATATGCAAGAAGATCGCCAGTAGAGCGTCCCTTACGGAACCCATACTGACGATCTGAAAGAAGATTGGGGGAATAGAGATGTTTAAAAATCTTCCTATTAAGGATAGATTCAAAAATGTAAGAAATCAAATCAATTGGACGATAGTTGGAGGGTTGAGAATAATAATAATTATTATTGATTTTGTTTAACCTCCTTCGCAACATCTAAGGTCATATGACGGAGGGGACCTACAGCTTTACGTGGGATCCGAACCACGGGTCGCTACATAGTCTGGACGCAGCGGACGGTCTCCCATCCAACTGCTATCCGACTCAATGTCGCTTAACTTCGCTGATCAACGGGAAGCGATGTTACGACATTGGCTACGTGGAGGGTTGAGAGCGGTCACCCTTCTTCAGGACAGGCTGAATGAAAGCGAACTTCCGGCAGGAAGGAAAAGTACCAGATGAGAGACAAAGACGAAAGAGTTTGCCTCGGCAGGGTGTCAGCATAAAGGCACAGTTCTTAAGAACAACAGGAGGAACACCATCAGGAATGTAAGCCTTCCTAGAGTTGAGCCCAGATAGGGCAGAAAAAACATCTTTGGAAGAGATTCTAATTTCAGATATAATGAAGTCAGAGGGAGGAGGAGGTGGAGGAACAGCACCAGAATCGTCTAGGGTTGAATTGTAAGCGAAAGTTTGAGCGAAGAGTTCAGCTTTGTCTTAAGAAGAGACCGCAGCTGAGCCGTCGGAATGGAAAAGATTAGAGAAAGAAGAGGAAGTAAAGTTGTTAAAAAAGTTCTTAGCTAGATGCCAGAAAGAGCAAGAAGAATTAAAATCGGATAGATCTTCACATTTTTGTCGGATGAAGGAATTTTTGGCCAGTCGAAGAACAGATTTGCACGATTCTAAGCAGAAATACAGTATAAGCTGAGTAAGAGTCAGGAGTTGGATCGCGACGGTACCTTCTGAAAGCCTCCTCTCTGTTGCGGAGAGGATTAGAACAAGTAAAGTTAAACCAAGGTTTTTTGGCATTAGTAGTTGGAATAGAATATGGAATGTACGCCTCCGTGCCCGAAAGAATCACCTCCGTGATGCGCTCAGCACACTCGGCCACGGAAGCAGTAATCATTCTATGGGAAATCACAGAAGTACTGCCTAAGGGCCTCCCAATCAGCGACGCCTTCTCTTGGGAGGATCCAAAGGTCGAATTGGAGCGACAGGACAGGAGACAGATATAATGGTCAGAGGAGCCCAACAGAGAAAAAAGTTTGAGAGAGTAAGAAGAAGGATGAGAGGTAAAAAATAAATCCAGAATGTTGGGCCTATCTCCAAGGCGATCGGGGATACGAGTAAGGTGCTGTACACTCTGCTCCAGGTCATTTAGGATAGAAAAGTTGTGAGCTAGTTCACCAAGGATGTCAGTGAAATGGAAGGAAATCCAAAGGTGGTGGTGAACATTGAAATCTTCTAAATTGGAGATTTCAGCAAAGGGAGCGTGGTAGAATGTATTCCACTTTGGAAGTGAGTTAGTCAAAGAATTTTGTATAGTTAGTAGAATTAGAGGAAAGGTAAACAGCACAGATGTATTTAGAGATATACCATAGAGAAACCATATTTTTCTAAGTAACAATTTGCTTAATTTTTTTAATTTGAACATTTAAGTTATTTTAAACCAATGAACTTCGACATCTGACCAAAAATGAATAGCTTTCTACTTCATTCAAAACTGAGGAAATTATTTTCAGTTTTTAAGTTAAATTAGAAATAGTTTCTTAATTAATTTATATTCTTACGCTGATGATAACGTGACTATCGATAGCTCTGAAAAGTAAAATATTTGTAATTGGGCTTTTATCATCAAAATATAATTTTCAAAAACTAAACCAAACCGTACCTAACTTACAGTTTCGGGAGTGTGTTTGTAAAGAAAGATAACTTACTAATTAGTAATGATTGGAGTTTTGTTTTTAAAATTTTATTATAGTCACCCCCAAAAAATGAATAAAATACCCAAAGAAACTGAGATTAATACCAACAATTTTTGGGTTCTGTAGAAATTTTACTTTGGTAGGCGAAACACCCAAGACATTTTAATCATTCAACATATAAGCAAACCTCTAAATATACAAAAGGCTGATAATTACACCTACTACATACCTTTCGAATCTCAAACTTAACAGAACCAGAATTAATATCAAATTTCCCAACTAATAAGGAAGAGTATTTTAAAATTAAGTTTTCCAAATTCAAAAGAAATAGTTTTCTTCATATTTTAATTTCTGACTTTGCCGCAAAGTTAAACTAAACTATATGCGAACATTTGAATGATAAAATTTTTCTTTCTTGATTGCATTACCTCTTGGAAAGAATTTTAAGTGGTCTTCCATGAGCTTTAAAGGAAAAGTTTCTTCGAAAGGGGGTTGGTGGTGGAAGAGTGGAAGGAAAAGAATCATTCTTTATCTAGGCTACTGATAGAAAGGAAATCGGGTTCTTAATATAAAAATATATCCATGCGAAGTTGTTGGTATTGGAATTTCGAAGCCGAAGGGATTTCGCGAACAAAAATAAAAGTTTTTGTACTTTCAGTGAATTTAAAAGCGAAATGTTTTATCAACTTCGATTCCCAAATTTTCCAAAATTGCCAATTAAAAGCTTGTTTAAAGTACTTGGAAAATGAGATCCAGTTTCGAGTTAAATTTATTCGAAAACCGAGTTTAACTCTGTTTTTTTCCTAATTAAAAGAATTAAAGCTGGCTAAAACAATTAGCAACCAAATAAAAACTTTTAACGAAATTAAAGTCAGATTAAAGGTATTACAGGGTGGCCCAAAAGTCAGGACACATAGGGGAAACTGATTTATATTAATACTATTTATTTTCTTTGTTCCAGGCGAGACATTCATAGAAAATTAACAAGAGATGAGCGAGTGAAGTAATTTAAAAATCTGTCATTTGCAGTGATCACCCAGTACTTGGAGGAACTGAAGACTCGAATAACGGCTGAATGTTCCAAGATTTCCCCCGTTACGTTGTGACGTGTGAGGATGTCACTCAGAAGATTTGAGTAGTGTATTGAAGTTAATGAGTCTCAGTTTGAGCATTTATTATGAATGAACCAACATAATGCGTGAAACAGATTATTTCCCCTATGTGTCCTGACTTTTGGGCCACCTTGTATAATTCATTGAGCATTTTTTGTCCATTTTTTCTACGAGCTGATTCGTCTAACTTTGTTTGGCACGTTTTCTATTCGAACATAATAACAGAAAATGAAGGTTTCATTTTATGCATGGCGTACAGTGGCGCTCATAAGTATTCTAACAGAGAAATATTTCAGTTATATTCCGTCCATATATTTTGTACTTTGCATAAGATAGTTATGAAAAGTTTACCATTCCTTTGAAAAAATTTAACAAATAAAAAAAAATTAACTCCAACAAATAATGTAAAAACACAAAAGTAGTTGAGGAAAATAAAAATAAGTAAAAATGCAAAAGTTTTTGAACATTTATTTAAAAAATTATTTAATACTTCCTGTGTCCACCTTAGGCTTGAAGAATTTTATATTTTTATCAGTAGATGGCTGTTTATTGATTGAGACTGTTCACAATTCTGAATTATAGAATTTTCTTTGCGAATCTTCATGGAAGACGGATGACTGTACAAGCCATTAGGTAAGCAATGGGTCGCTGTAGTAAAGAGCTGTCTACATATCTTAAGAGATCTATTATTGCTGCACACGAGTCTGGAAAAGTTATAGGGAGATAGGAGAATGACCTTGCAAGATTTCAGAACGTACACCTACACGGATTCTGCTGCGAATCCACGATTAATATTTGCCGAACATTAAGACTGAGATCGATGTTCATCGCTTGTTGTACACGTCGTAAACTGAGAAAGAATGGTTTGCATGAAAGAGTTGTACGAAGAAAATTTCTCTTAAGAAAAGCGCGCAAAGAACCTCGTTTAAAGAACGGCAAGGATGGATTTGCATTCTAGAAGAAAGTTCTCTGAACAGAAGAGACCAAAACCGAATTATTTCGAAACAACGAGCAACGATATGTTCGGAGAAAATCAAATACTGCATTCGAGGAAAAAATAAATCCTTCCCACGATTAAACATGGTGATGGTGGTAGTTTGCGTCTTTGGGGATGCTTTAGTGCTTCTGGTCCAGGAACGCTTGTCGTCATCAACGGATCTTGAATTTGAAGAAATATCAAGAAATTTTAGGAGAAAATATATTGCATTCAGATTGGGAGTTGCGAATGGTTCGCAATTGGGTACTGAAACAAGATAATAATCCAAAACATATAAGTAAGAACACCATAAAATGGCTTCAACAAAAGAATTTTAAGCTGCCCAAGTTTGGCCAGTCAAAGCCAGATCTCAATTTAATTGAGAATTTATGGTTTAATTTGAAAAGCGCTGTCGTCAAGAGAAACCCTTCGAATCTGAATGACTTGCAACAACTTTTTTCAGGAGAATGGGCTGAAATTTCTACTGAGAAGTGTTTAAACCTATGGAAAAATACCAAAACGAATCATTGAAGTCATTCAAGCAAAAGGTGGACATACAAAGTATTAAATAATTTTGTAAGTAAATGTATGAAAACTTTTGCATTTTAATTTCTTTTTTTAAATTTCCTGAGATTCGTTGATGGTTTACATTATATGTTGGAGTTAAACTAATTTTTTTATTTGCTAAATTTTGTCAACCAAATGTTAAACTATGAAAATAAAAACCCACTCTAATAGACAGAGTTTATTTCCACAACAGTTTCGATGTCCACTGGCATCCTCCTCGGGTGGATACAGAAAAACGAATGAACCAAAACAAGAGGAAAACAGTCCAAGAACCGTTAAGAAATTCGCACCTAGGTTAGATCCCGTTCTCCCGACAACGGAAAGGCATTTTCATTAAAGGGACTCGCTTATAAGTACATTCGCACAAATTTAAAACTATCTTCTTGTTCTATACATACAAATTCTATTATTTTTTTACATAATTATTACATTTAATTAAATTTATTACATTTAATATTGCATTATTATTTATTACAGAAATTATAAATTATAAATTTATTATTACATTGGTTATTACATTGTTGTTTATTATACAGAACTTATAAACCGAAAAACGAATGAAAAAGTCGAGAAGGAAACAATCCAGAGACCATTGAGAAATTCGCATCTAGGTTAGATCCCGTTCTCCCGACACCGGAAGGGCATTTTATTACAGGGTCCCACTTATAAGTACATTCACACAAATTAAAACTATCCTCTTGTTCTATACATACATATTCTAATATTTTGACATAATTACTGCATTTATTATTGCATTTACATTTTTTTTAACATTTATTATTATTATTACCTTTACCCTAATTATTAAATTTATAATATTACCTTCATTATTACATCTGTTGCATTTATATTTATTTCCACATTCATTACTTCCATTATTACATTTACATTTACGTTTATTATTCCATTTACATTTTACAAAAAAAAAAAAAAAAAAAAATCGGGGCGGCAAATTTTAGGGGGCGGCAAATTGTAGGGGGCGGCAAATTGTAGGGGGCGGCAAATTTTAGGGGGCGGCAAATTTTAGGGGGCGGCAAATTTTAGGGGGCGGCAAATTTTAGGGGGCGGCAAAATTTTGAGGGCAGTAAAATTCTGGAGGAAAAGTCGTAACGAGAAAGGTAACAAGAAAGGTAACAAGAAAGCACTTTTTAGGTAGGGAAAAAATCCAAAATTTCTGGTATTTTTTTTAGCTAAAAAAACGGAGAAAAGTTAGTACCACTTAAAAAAAAATCTCATTACGTTTGAACGAAGTCGAATTCAAAGGTGATCCTTGTCCTTAATATATTTTATTAATTTTAATAATATCTTTATTTTAAAGCTAATTATTTTTATTTTATTTCAGATTTATTGTTTACACTTTACAGACTATCAAGCCAAAAATTGGCCAATTATTTTGTTTAAGTTTTCTCTATAAAACTGAATTTATATTTTTTCTATTTTGTAACTTTGAACTTTGAAACTGGAAACATTTAAAATTTAAAGACAAGATTGTGTTTATCTCAGTTTAATACAGTAATGGTATTTATACAAGGTAAGAAGGCGGCGGTTTTTAAGACAATTTTGAATTTTTTACGTTAACTTAACTGCTAATATGTAGTTAGCTGTTAGAGACCTACTCAGCCTGGCTGAGCTATTTTTTAAAAAAAAATAATTATAATATATTTTATTAACTTTAATAATATATTTATTTTAAAATATATTATTTATATTTTTAATTAATTTCAGATGTATTTGTTTTTTCAGATGAGTGATGGGAGAAAAAGACTAAGCGGCTCGGAGTATAAGAAGAGAGCTCTTTCTAAAGACCCAGCATTATTGGCAGTTAATGATGCTACACGTCATTATGTGTCAGAGCATGGCATAAATCAGGACCTAGAAAACATGAACTTTTCTCAATCAAAGAGACATTTTGGTGAACGATTCAGATATTTTTGTAAAATCTTATTTGAAACACAGCTTGTCAACGGAGAGAAGGTGAAGAGAACATATTTAATGTATTCGGAGAGCACAGGCTCAATTTTCTGCGTTCCATGTCAGTTATTTGGTGGAATTACTAAAATTGGTAAGGAAGGATTTGATGACTGGAAGCATGGCAGTGAAGCATTGACAAGCCATGAAAATTCCTCTGGACATAAGTCATGTGTGTTTGCTATGAAAATGAGAAGTTCAACTCTCGGAAGAATTGACAGACAACTTTTCTATCAAATTGATGAGAAGTATTGGAGGAATGTTTTACGAGTTGTTGCAGTGGTCCGGTCACTGGCATCTCATGGTTTACCTTTTAGGGGCCACATTGAGAAATTTGGTTCTGTCCACAGTGGAAACTTTATAATGGCTTTGGAACTTACTGCTGAATTTGACCCTTTTCTGGCGGAACAAATTGCAAAATATCATATATATATATATAATATAATAATATATATAATATAATAATATATATAATAATATTATATATATATATATATATATATATGACGAATTTCACAATTAAACACGTGAAATGAATGAATGCTGCAAACCACCTTCCTTGTGGGTTTGCAGCATATATAATATATATATATATAATATATATATATATATATATATATATATATATATTACAGGGCGTCCCAAAAAAATGTATACACGCTTTAACAGCTGATAGCTCAATTGATGTTTCTTTCTTTTCCAAGTTAAACCCATTAAAATTAATAATGGCAGTCAGGACTAAGCTTTGAACAAAGGAAATTCATTCTAAAATGCTACTGGAAGTGTGAAAACGCAGTTGAAGTGCAAAGACAGTTTAGGAGGGAGTTTCAAACAGATCCACCAACGCGACTTACCATCACTCGAATTAGAGATAAGTTTGAAGCCGATGGAACTGTTCAGAATGTCCACAAGAAGCATTCCGGAAGACCACGGACATTGACAAGCCCCACAAAGCAAGAAAGAGTACTGGAAAACGTATCACCAAAGTCCAAGAAAATCTGTGCGGCAAGCGAGTCGTGAGGTAGGAATTTCAGAATCGTCTGTCCAACGCATTTTGAAGCGCTGTCAATGGAAAGTTACATTCCAAGAGTAGTCCATGCTATTAATGAAGATGATCCGGACCGAAGAGTGGAGTATTGCGAGTGGTACTTGGCACGATGTGGATGTGGATTGGACGAAGGGGTTTCGTAGAATACCTTCCGCGTTCACCAGACCTACACCACTAGACTTTTTTTATGGGGATACTTAAAAGACAAAGTCTACGCTATAAAACCTGCAACAGTCGCTGAATTGAGAGCAGCCATTGAACGAGAATGCACACAAATACCAAACGAAATGTTTCGTGATGTTTGCGATTCCATTGCTTCGCGTTATCAGCAGTGCCTGGACCAGAACGGACGTCAGTTTGAAAACAGGCGTTGACAAAAAATTAAATAATGTCTGTAGATTCTATTACATTTTGAAAAATGAAATGTATTTTAATAAACACTGCCTTTATAATATTTAAAGTGTGTATACATTTTTTGGGACGCCCTATTATATTATATATTATTATATAATATATTCCTTGTTAAGATCTAATAATATCTCCACATGATAATGTAACAGGAAATCTGTAAAACATTAATGGGTTTATCTGTCCATCGTGATTAAAGCATTCTCTCTCCATATGATAATACAAATACAATCTGGAAAAGGTGAAAACACTATTAATATAATAGGCATCAGCCACAAACCGGTGTGATATCCTGCTTCATGCAACCGTCACCTTACGGTTTCCACTGATATGCCATATGTAGTCTTCCCTGACGGCGACAAGAAAGTAACCATGTCAACACTATGGTTTGGCCAATCAACGTCATTTCACAAAACATTAGTATAATATTGTATGAATTATAAGGATATATAAATATGTTTATGCTAGTATAACCGTGAATTATTCTTAGGGATTTTGGTAATCAGTTACTGTTATTCAGATCGAAACTGTTAAACAAGTTCTTTGTGTAACAATCGATAAGCCATTTCCCACGAACTCCTCTGCCCTCTCCTCGCTCTATTTCGAGCACTCTCGATCTTTTTCTCGCTCAATGTCAATACATATATATATATATATATATATATATATATTATATATATATATATATATATATATATAATCGTGTAGATTCGTATTGTTAGTAAAGGTTTAAAGCTGCACACGGACTCTACAAGCAGCTTTATTAGTTATTGTTACATAATGATTTAATATACGCGAGACTGGTGGGTGGGGGAAGGGGAATGAGGAGTGTGGATGATGGTTGTGTTACGTGTAATGTCTATTTTTGGTTCAATTCACGTATATAAAAAGTTGTATTGTGGTATCTGTTCATATAGATTGCAGTAATCATAATGGAACCTTATTACGTATAGACTAGTAAAACATGGAGTTCAACGCTGTTCACGATCATATTAATCGTTTTATCTTATGAACAGAGACATTATGTATAATTAGGGGCCGTTCAAAAAATTACCGTAACGTTATTTTTGCTAAAACTGACACCCCAGACCAGGCCACCCCCTAAGATGTTATGTAGCAGTTCCCCCACCCGACACCCCACACGTTACGGAACGTTACAAGGGGGGGGGGTTCAGGTTTTAGCAAAAATAGCGTTACATAATTTTGAACGGCGCCTACCGGTATGTCAGTGTTATATGCTGGACTCGGTTGTCTCCCCTCCACCCAACCTTCTCCCAGTTGGGGTACCTTGACTATCGCTGCGGCGTTGCCACATGTACGGAGTCGCCTGTGAGGCGAGGAACATTACATATGCGGGCAACTGTACGAAAGATATGAACGAATATAACCGAAAATTTCTCTGTATGAATATATGAGCCCGTGTGTATATATAATATTCAAAGTAATTTCTTTCAAAAATTATATGATACTGTATACATTCATTCATAGTGTATTTCGTTTAAGAAAATTAGATTGTAAAAAAGCCCGAAAGTAATTTAAATTTTGTGTACAAAGCGAGATTTATACACCGGAGAAAAGAACTCTGTTAGCTATATACATAACCTGCATATACGCCCGTGGCACTTTCAGTCCATTATATACATCTGTCCAGCAACGATTATTATAAAAGACGGATGAATCTGTTATCGTTTGGGGTTACAATGGAAAGACGATCAAGGCGGCATAAAGCGATTACTTATTCGGCCTTTGGAATGTTCTGTGAAAAGCCACACACCGCCTCTTGTGATTCACTCCGCCTTTCTGACTCGCCAAACAATTGCCACTTTGGGAAGCATCTTCAAATTGAAATGGCGCCACAAAGGCGAACGAATAAAGTCTGTCGGAGAAGGAACAAGAAAGCTCTGACTACAGCTCTCAAAATGATTTCGTACAAACTGAGACACATACGAAATGCAACAATATGTGACAATTACCTATTGTTATGGATATGGTGACTTACGGCTTCTTCATTTTCATGTTATTTAGATTTCCTTTCCGGCGAAGGCGTCATTTCTCTTGGAGATAAAAATATTTACGATATAAAAAATAAACTATTTACATACAGATTCATTCTGGAAATGAAATAACTTCTTTCAACCATTTTCAACCATATATTTTATATATTCTTATCAGTTTCGTGAAATTCAAAATTCCTTCCTCTTATCTTTTTCCGACTCTCATTCTGACATTTTCATGCACATTATTTATTTCATTGCTAATTTATCTGTATTCCAAACGGTAATCTCTTTTCCTACCAATGACTGCATAGATTTACAAACATTTAAGTTCCTTTCGCTCGTCAGTATTTAAACTTTAGTCCTTTTCATTTTACAATTATCTTTTTTAATTGCTATGTCGAAGCGTTATATCTTACAATAAAGTACACTATAGAAGATATTTAACAAAGAAAAAATAAAAAAGTATTATTAATAACAACTATGTTTTATTTTTAATTAAGAGCCCAGTAAAGCCTAAAAGCTTAAGAGCCAAATTAAATTAAATAAATAATCCAATTTTACAATTGTTAATGTCAAAATAAAAACAAAAATTGTAAAACTATTTATTTTATGAATGAAGGTTATTCAATTCAAAAAAATTAGAGAAAAAAAAAATTACATTTTGCTTTTCAATTATTTTAAGAATTCTTAATGTAAACATAGTTTACAAATCGCAAACGCTAATAACATATCTATTACTGATCAATCTTTTCATGATTGAGGTCAAATTTCTTACTCAGAAATTCATTCCTTGCTCTTGAGAATCCTTTTTGGTAATGAAGCTGAATTATATATAATTTTCTCATAAATCAACTTTGGAAATAAGGAGAGATAGTTGTAAAACTTACTGTTCAATGATAATGGAAATATCGGTCTGAAAAATATTGGTTTCGAATTGGCTATTTCCTTGTTCGTCTGGAGAGTTTTTGCTGAGTCAAAATACTATAGGAATCTCTCTCTCAATTTCTACTAGAAATTAATTGAGACTAACCATCCAAAAAAG